>JBBPCS010019197.1:2022-25939 GCA_037974645.1 Hollardia meadi
CCCCCCCCAAAATGATGTGAAGGGTGGTGATATAATGTCTTTGAGTCTTTGAGTTTTGGGAAAAATGAATTGATATATAATTGATGTTGTGATAACTTGTACTGTCTCTTGCAGTACATTATAGAACCTCGAGCAGAATCACAATAGTTTTGTTGTGTTATTGAGGTAGAGATTATTCCATTTCTGTCCAGCAGAAATTTGAACCCTGAAATATCTTCTTCCTCTGGAGGTTCAGCCTTTTGCCAGTTTATGACTCTTTGACGGTGAATGATGCTCATGTGTGTTTAACAGGCTTAGAGTCGGCAGTTTTGGAACACAGTGTTGCAACTAAGGATTACTTTCATTTACTATGAAGCTATGCTTTTTGGGGGGTGATTGTAAAGTAAAAAAAAAACAAAACAAAACAATAAAATCACAATTTCCGAGAGCCCAAAATAACGTCTTCAAATTATTCGTTTGTTCAATCAAGAGTCAAAAAACCCCAATAATCACACCAAAACTTATCGTTTCTTCACTATTATTTTTATCTTACGTTGCACAGATACTGTGATGTGTATGACTTACTTCTACTTCATTATTGCAGTTACTGTGAGCTTTCAATCTTACACACCAGTGCAACCCTGTCCTGGTGTTTTGTGTTATGGGGCAGTTTTTTTAAAGTATTCATGTGTGAAAGGAAGCTCATTCTACGATTAGTGCATTTCCACTGTGCATAAAATCCTAAATTGGTTTATATCGTGTTAAATGGTTACGCACGATGCCAGGACTTTCTGACGTCTGATACTTGAAATTTCTGGCGGCTTTAGCGTGTCGAGTTAGCTGGGTTATCTTAAAACATAACTGGTTTCCCAATTGCAGCATCATGGTGCAATCACTCTTGTTTTTAATAGTCCAAAATTGGCCGACAGAGTGTAAACAAATCTGTGTAGAAACAGCTTTAAAAGAGGCCTGTTGTAAGTCGAGCCCCATAACAGCCTGAGCACCACAGCAGGGCTCTGTGAGAGCCGACGGAGACGCACACTCGCAAAGTTGTTTGAGTTTCAGCTCGTGTAAACAGAGTGTTTGCTTGAAGTCGACAAGAGTCGTGCGGAGCTATGTTGAGTGTGAGAGGAGCTGAAGGTCTGCGAGGCTTTCCACCCTCGTTTGGATCAACAGAGGCAACATACAACTCCCTAAATAAACAACTAAGATATCTGATGCTTCATTGGCTCGTTTCTTCACTGTGAATGGAATCATCAGTGTCCACTATTGAGCTGAGGAACTACCTGACAAAATAACTTTTAATGAACCAAAATATATCATAATTGTTCTTTTTAATGCACCATTCTGCCAACTTAATAACTGTATATAATATATAGTATAATCACTTTGCTATGCTTTTCCTGTTTAATAAATAACAGTAACTAAATTTTGATTCATCCTTTTCTAGATTTCATGCCGTTTTCTGACAGAAAGTAGTATGCATGTATTTACTAAAAATAAAACAAAGAAACTAGAACTCAGTAAAGCGCATACTTCCGCCAAGGCCCAACAGTCCCCTTAAATTAAGCTGAATAAAGCCACCCTCGTAGATACCCACCTCCTACATATGCCTGAATTTTCTCATCAAGATTCGTGCATTATTCGCTGAGAAATTAACGAAAACGTGGAAAAACGCCCTATCTCGCAATGTTAACGGAAGTGAAAAAAATTCCTGGATCCGCCCCTTTATCCGGATCCGCACCGAAATTTAATGGGTTCTTCCTTGGCCCATTCCCCATCCTCTCACCAAGTTTCCTTGAAATCCAATCCATCCAGTAGTTTTTGCGTAATTCTTGCTAACATACAAACAAACCAACCAACAGACGGGTGAAAACATAACCTCCTTGGCAGAGGTAAATATCTTGATTTAATTCAATTAATATGGTCTATAGGGCATTAACATTACATACAGGTACTGTATATTATCTTAAATGAATGTAATGGTGCATGTAATGGTAATGTAAAGTGACACATACATATACCTTATTTCTGTCTTGGACGACCAGAACTTTTCCATTGGGTTCATCAACAGCTGCACCTGGACAAAAACAAACTATCGATTAGACATTCATTTCAAACACTTGCCAAGCACTTATGTCCCCAAGTAAATAAATAAATAATGGTCCATATTTTGCACTGAAGTAGTTACTTTAAGAGCAATTTATAGGGAGACCTGTTGGCAGTCTAGCTCTTAGTTAATTATCAGGTTGGACCCAACATAAAGCCTGCACCATGTGGAGGAAAAAGCCTGGAGCCGAGCCTCTGTCAGGCCTCAGACGACACAACGGCTGCCTTGTCCACTTTATATTTTCTACAGACAAACCAGTCAAATAAATTACAGTAACACATTACTGAGCTTGTTCATAATTTACAAGGGCTGGGAATTTAAGTGTATTTCAATTAACTGGCTACCAAAAATAAAATTGCGAGTACCGCTTGACCTATGTCCAAAGCACTATACATTACCAGAAGTGTATTACAGTTTGAGAGGCCTCAATGCTTTAAAACAAAATATGTTGTACGTGGAAGCCCATGTCCAAAGGCAAAAAAGTGTTTATACCTGCTACACTCAAAGGTGGGGCGTAAAAATCTCCTGTCATAAAGACGGGACGGGTTACAGGATGGAGGTTGTTTTGTAAAAATTAGTATAAATAAATGTATTAGCGGACAATTTTGAACAGTCTATCTCTAAAGGCATTCATGGTGTTGGCACTTGGTTGAAGTAGCTGTGTGAAAAATGACAAAGATTGACCTTGAGAGAGAAGTTCAAACCCTGTCTTACTTTCACACCTTCGCACAGTTGTTGAGTAATACTGGGGGTTCAAATAAAGTAGATTATGTCTAAAGGCAAAATCCTTTACTTTCTAAAGTCCGTGTGACTCAGCTGTACTTACACATGATCGTGGACATCCCACTTCACCATCTACACTTTTCTCGCCTGCTGTTTTTCAGCAGGTAGTGACTAAGAGAGGCAATGTGCTGCTGCTGACAGCTCAGGAAAAGGAGGAGGGAAAACGGGCCACTTTCTTTTCCGGTTGCTCCGTCTGACCGGGACGGACCTCCTTAAATGAATGTCACACATGTGTAAAGAGGGATGGGTCGTCTTAAAGGCCTGGCTTGGACTGCCATGTGGAAACTGATGTCAACCCCGATCTCTGTGCCAAGTGGCGCTTCACAGGAGGAGGCTTGGTTGCTGCTCAGGAAGGCTATCATTATGTCTAGGAAACAAAATGCTCACAAGGAGGAGGAAGGAAAAAAAAAGGGGAATAGGAATTATGAGACAAAAAGCCCAGAGGCAATCAGAGGGGAACTGTGGGTTTTGTAGTAAAAAAAAACTGTTTATCACTTGTGGTCAGAGTGGGCTTCTGAGCCACAACAAAAGTTTGATGTCTTTACCTAATTCATATTCCATGTAGGCTTCTCCTACTGCTTTTGGGTTTTAAAATAATTATAAGTTCACAGTAATATCTACAGTATACTATGAGGTCCAACAGTGGTGTGCCTTCCTCCATTCTCTTGTCTTATTAATATTTGAATTGAATAAAACAAAGGTCTTGACCCTGCCCTGAGAGGTCAGAGGTCAAGTGCAGCTGGGAGGACTTCAGCGCGATTCTCAAGCACAATTCAACACGGACAAAAGCTGACATCTGTGGGAATGTTGAGCCCAGTTTCTTTGTATGAAGAACAGTCGATGTCACCATCATGTTACTTAACAGATGTTATCAGCAGTCTTTAATCACCAAACCGTGATGAGCCGAAGCACTGACTGGAAAAGGGGTCAAAGTCATCGAGCAGGAGTCAGTGGACGGAAGCTCACGTTCAGGTCTGAACCCAGAGACCATCTTTGGTTGTGATCTTCTCTTATCTGATCAGCTCTTATTACATCATCAAAGGTCCATCCATACTAAGGTCACGTGATGACAGCTGAGCAAATTCCATCTAATGAAAACTCCAGAATGAGCTAGAAAGTGGAACCTGATGTAAGATTTCTTTTTGTCAAACTACTGTTTCGATGATCCAGAATGATCATTCACACTCAATTCTTCTACAGGTTCTCTCAACGACAGAGTAAGACCGAATATAAGACTTATTGTTTTGTTTGACTCATGGCCATGATCGTGTTGCTTCCCACGTCCCACTGTAAACATTTCGGCACAAGTCAACCTGTGGTAACAATCTTCTAATGTTCAAGTGTTTAACGGTCAATGGAGGTCACGTCGACCTTAAGACACCCACTTTTAACATTTGGGTTCAGGTTGGACAGTTTAAAAGCTGTTTGGGGCTCATGTTTCATTTACCTCACTGTGCACACCAGCGGTGAAATGTTACTAAGTACATTTACTCAAGTGCAGTACATAAGTACAAATTTGAGGTACTTGTACTGCTACTCCACTACATCCCAGATGCAAGTATTGCATTTACTCCACGACGTTTGTCTGACAGCTTTAGTTACTACTTACCTTTCAGATTACAGTGATTGAGACCCTTCCTGTCCAGTGAAAAGCACATATTTCTAAATCAAATTTTAGATTAAACTTCTCAACAGTATATGAATTAGTTAAATGAGCTCAACTTTAAACATCTACAGCAGTAAAAACACAGGATTATTGTGATTATAGATCACTACTGCAGATATAATAGGAAAACACTGACATTTTACTGCATTATGAGTACTTTTACTTTTGATACTTGAAGTAAATTCAGCTGATAATACTTTCTCTAAAGTGAACTGTAACACTTTAAATCTTCTATCCACTGTCTCTAAAATCATGGTAGGGAGTTTATTGGCCACTACAACAATGAGAAATCCTGAAACATTTTCTTAAAAATAGTCATTAAATTAAAAGTGTAGGGTCTCTGTAGGCCATCAGACACCAGAGTAAGAACCTTTTAACTGTATGACACATCTCTTATAAATGCAGTGTTACAACTCAGTAGACAGTGTGTCGTCTCTTGTAATACTCAGAGAGCAGCTAGAATCCAAGCAAACAAGCATAAGATCATCTAAACAGATGTGCATTTCAGATTCCTGACCTTAGTTTCATCAGTGTTTGTGTCGGTTCATTCTGGGGGGAAAAAAGGGAGTTTCTGGACCCCATTCCATACTGAAGGATGCTCTGGACATGTTCTGACATGCACCAAGGAGCATCCACTCTTTGGTAAAAGGTATAAACGACACTCCGCCCTCTGCTGGTCAACCAGAAACATTTCACACTTCAGGTCAGCCACTCCACCAGTTAAAAAAACAGAAACAGTTAACTGTCATGGTTTAACCTAGCTTTGATTTTACTTTTTTTTATCACCACTACTTATAAATGATTTAACAGAATGGATTAAACGGAATGGATTTATCCTGGAAATTTGCACCTCCATATCTTCAACATCCTGTCACGTCGGCACCAGCCTTTGTTGTTGAATCCTTTCCAAAAACCTGGAGCACTAACTTGTGTTAAGAATTTAATGACGTCTCTGTCTGGCGCAGCCCAACGGCAGTTTTCTAATACAAACATTACTTCCATATCAGTAATGATCTGGCATTGTGGGTCCTGGGAGCTCGTGGTCAGCTCGCTCAGTCAGAAGTGATGCAACACCACAGCCAGATGCCCTTCCTGTGCAGGGTAGGCTTGATAAATGTCTAAAGTGCACATTAGACTTATGATAGATTATATAATTAGTATATATAATAAATATATATATATATATACATATATATATATATATAATATATATTCTACATTCTACATATTCTACTTTATATTTTGCATTTATTTCTCTGACGCTTTGATCCAAAGCCACTTACAGTAAGTGCAGTCAACCACGTGGATACAATCAAACCATTGTACATCATCTTCATCAAAAACATTAAGAGAAATGTTTCAAGTTTAGAAACAATAATAGATTTGTTTGTTTTTATGTCTGACTGTAAAATGCTCCAGTTAAATGTTTTGTATATCATAAGTTTGATTTTGATGTAATTTAATTAAATTCATTACTGTGCCTGTTTTAACAGTGATATTGTGGAGATTACAGCTGTACCTGTATTATATACTAAGCAAACTTTGTTGATTGTACTGTATTTTTTTTAATATGGAAGATAAGGGAAATAAACAATAAAAAAGCTAGATGTGTTTATAGCATGAGTGCTGACAGGCCAGTTGCTAAGTACTGTACAGTAATAACTACAAGCAAACACGAGTGTTTGCACACATATAACTCACTCCTCAATTACAACTGCATTGGTGTGACAAGACAATCTTAACTCAAGGTACAGCCTTCATCAGCACCATGACAACCGAGTTAACTCCATCTGCTGATGAAGATGGTGAGATGTGGTTGAAAGTGGACCTTTAGTAAGGATCAAACTCTGAAACGACAAATTCCCAAGTCGAGAGTGAACTTTCATCCCATAAATCTCTACCTGCCACTCCAACCTGGTGGGTCGCAAACCCCGGCAGCCTGCTCTCCCCTTCTCCCAACCAGAGGGCCAGAACAGCATGGTCGTCTTTGGCGTGATGGAAGGCGAAGCCGTGCGTGGAGGCGGCGGCAGCACATCGACTCAGTGAGATGGGTACTCGAAGCCACACTGCAACTTTCCCTTCCGCTCTCCACTGGAGCAAAGAGTCTGCGGAAAGTTTAAAAAAAAAAAAAAAGTAATACCAATGATGTTGCTGCTTTATTAAATAACACAGGAAATATAAAAGATTGTTTTTCATGCTTAATCTGATTTTGGAGACAAGACGACAAGCAACAGAGACAATTTGACGGAAGTAGCCTGAAGGTTAAAGAGGCAGATATTCAAAGTTGAATACATTTTTGACGCTTTGCTATTGTTGAAGTAATTTATTATTAGGAAATGCAGGGCATTTTGCTGATTACAGCAACTCTTATGTAAGGATATGCTGTTTTTTTTCTCTTTTTATAATTATTATTAAATATCTTAAGGTGTTATTTGTACTGTTAGTCGGACAAAGGAAGCGATTTGAAGATCCCCTTGGGCTGCAGGGAACTTGTGATGGACATTTTAACTTTGAGCAAGACAAAGTCAAGGCTCGTTTTCCCCCCTTTTCCATTATAATAGGAAACATAAATTCAAAATCCAGCAATAAACAGGAGTTTTAAAATGTAGACTGACCTGAATACATCATCACTGCCAAAGTCCCAAGTCATTTCAGGAGGTAATTTGTTAGAGGATTTATTTCTTATTTCATTTAGATTTTATTTCTGATGATATTCCTGCACAATTTCAAAGTGAATGTCTTGCTTCGCCTTGCACACACATTAAAACCCACTGTTTTGGTATGTGGTCGGTGGATATGTGGGTTGATGACAACATGGACATTGTCTCTCCACATCACGTCAGTGTCGCGCACGAAGGACAACCAACCTTGCAGTAGTCTGCTGAACGAGCTCTCGCTGATGTCCGCCGGTAAACCGATCTCTCCCAGGTTCACCGTCACTCCACCGAATCGGTCCACTTTCCCCGTCAAAGCACTTGTTCCGTGCGCTCTGTGCAGTTGGGGACGAGCTGCGGCGCACGAAAGCGCACGGACAGCTGAGCGCGCGGGACGAGACGCTCTGCTACATAACCGTCCTGTCACCAACGGTAAAAGCCTGGAAGTTAAGACACAAGCAGCCATATTATTACGCTAACATTAGCAACCTTTAAGAGTAACGTTGGCAATTGTTCAGTTTTCAACCGGCATGTGCGTCAAGTGCAGTACGTTGTTACGTAAAAGTCCGCCCTGGAAGTTGCATAAACACCGTAATGCTCTGGTAAAATAGCTCCAACCCGCAAAACAGTGTGGTCTCCTGTGGTGCTATGACGAACCCCGTTTACATAACGGACAATTTAGCTAGTTAACACTTGAACGGTAATTTGTCAGCACCATCTTTGGGTAATAATAATAATAAATGTGTGATATTGAATTCGGCTGACAAATCTGCCAATTAACCCTTTTAAACTAGTTGAACATCGTTTTTTACATTGGATGAACTGTTGGCTGTGGTTCGCATTTGCACGCTCTTCAAGACGTCATCTGGCGCAAAGAAGCCAACAAGATATCCAAAATTACCGTCCAAATCTATCTAAAAAACCCTGCTTGGCATCTTAAATGTGTGCCGAATCTATGAATGCATCTTGAAAATGTTTTTATGCTTTTAATATTTCTGAATTATACTTTTATTTTTTAATGGCAACGAAGAAACCCCCAAATTGCACGATTTGTCTATGAAGTTTTGCATAATGTTTTCTCAAGATCAAATTAGTTCTAGGCTCTCATAGTTAACCTTTTCCCAATTAAAAACAATCTTTATTGATTTTTGGTTGTATTTTTTGTCATCAAATCTCTTTGAAAAGTACACCAAAAATGTTGTAAAACACAATAAGTACAAAAAATGTTTATCACCTGCCGTAAAATCTCAGCCCGAGATGCGAAGGTTTACGGTAAAGGGAGGCGGGACTAAACTTTAACCAGGAAGTTTATAGTACCGCTCCATGTTTACACATGTTTGCACGTTCACGTGGGGAAATTTTGCACTATCAAAATGTCTTCGAAGAAAAATAAAAGCAAATCGAAAAAAGCGAGTGAAGGGGACAGCTCACTCTTCCTGAAGGAGGCTTCAAATGACTCCTCCAACCTGCAAACATCCAGCCACGAAGGAGGAAGCTGCAGAAGCTTAAACAACAACTCATTCACTGTCATCGATTTCATTGATAAAGGTAAGAATTTGCTGCACGAACCTAAACGTTTAACAGGCTTTTTGACACGTTGATCAGTTGTGTCTTTTGCAAATATGTTCAGCAAATGATGGAAGACATTGCTGCCATGGTCCTTGTTGCACTCCCTGATGCTGTTGGATGCTGTTCGAACTGCTCCACCTGTCCTGTGTCTCCACCAGGATGTTCATCCATATCGTCTGACTCACAAATCATTTGGATATCTTCCAAAGTTACATTCTTCAAATCTGGGATAAACGGTTAATCAAAACATGTTCAAGTGCAATCGCAGGAACTACAAGTTTTTTTTTCTTTAAAAAAAAATAAAATATGTCAGCAACATAAACATACAAAAGAAGCATGTATGCATGATGTTTGGTACAGACACCAGCGCAAATTATCATCATTTTTCTTATTATTCAGTTTCATTGAATTGCAAAAATGACCCCACTAAAATCGTGACTCGTATCACAATCGCAATCAAATAATTGTAATATGATTTTTTTTTCTCCATATCATTCAGCCCTATTTTTTTAGTGTGAAATCCACTCTTAGTGTTCTCCACTGCAGCTCAGCACAGATTTTATACCAAAAAGCCTGTAACTTTGCAAGATAGCTGCTTAATTTGGCTAATTCAGACCTCTCTGAAGCCCCGAATTAGCTTCAGCTGCATTTCAAAATGTGGCTGTAGGTTTAGTCCCCCCCATCGCTCTCATTAGGATCTCTAAATGGTCTTTTTGAACAGGAGAAATGATTGCAGCAAGATAAAGCAGTTTCAATCTACATGTGGACAATTAACTGTCATTCTAAGACTTTAAAAACTGTGAATGTATCCTATAAAGCTGTATAAACCAGCCCATCTATCGAGCTGGTTAATGGTTCGGCCTACTTGGCTGTGACACGTTTAACTTAAGCTATTCACTCACAATAAAGCCCACTTCCAGTGTGCAGGTTTATCACCATCCACCAATGGAATTCTTGCAAAACTTTACAATTGTTTGAATGTCTTGAATTCTTCCCTTACACCTGTGGAGAAGTTGCCATTTTAAAATCTGTACTGCTTTTACTTAAGTGAAGGATTTTTCTTGTTTTCTTGATTCTTGTTTATTTTGCTCACAGCTGACGACAAAACACCCAAAAGTTGCAGATCAACTTTGGCCCAACTGAGCCTCAATTCGATGAAGTCAGCCAGCGTTTGCATCGGGAGACCGGTCCTACTCACGAGTCCCGCAGGACAACACGAGGTGTCTTCTTCTTCTTCTTCTTCTTCTTCTTCTTCTTCTTCTTCTTCTTCTTCTTCTTCTTTTTTTTTTTAAATATCAGTTTAGATGTCAGATATTTTTAAAGCTCCACATAGCTCTGACACTTAATCATTTTTTTGTCTGTGTCACTGTCCTACAGGTGTGTTTAGGATGGCCGGTTGCCTCCTTTCCTGGCGGAAAAGTTGGTCTTCAGAAATGTGCTCAGAATAACCTCAGAGTGAAGTCGGGGGACGAGGTGATGCTGCACCCGCTAACAGGTCCTGTGCTTCGGGCTGAGCAGGTGGTTCTCTCTAACAGGTAACCTTCATCTGGTTCTCACTGACCAAAAGCCAAGTGCTCATTATACATGGTAAAATATCTTATCCACACTGTACTTCATATTAAGCTACAGTATACACTCAGTTGCTGGTTTAGCAGGTGCGTCTAGCTAAAAATAATCCCATAGAACACAACAGTTCTGCAACAAACCCTATAAATTCATGAAGGTTCTCACTTCGTTGAACCATCATCTTTTTCGAGAGATGATTGTTCAGCTTTATTTTGAAGGCTTTTCCACCCCTTTTTATCATCGAAGGTAGACTAAATATTTAAAACATTTAAAAATAATAATCTGAATCTGCAAAGTATTTAAAGTTATCAAATAAATGTAGTGGAGTGAAAGTATAAAGTAGCAGAAAGTACCTCAAAATTGCACTTAAGTACAGCACTTGAGTAAATTGTACGTTCATCACTGGTTATTCTAAATTTTGACACTACGATTTAAATTTTTACTGCAAACATAGTGTATATCTGTCCCAAAAAATGGTTATCAGTCTCTTTGATTACGAATAATTATTATCGGTATTGGCCCTGGAAAACAAACATATTTCCAAAATATTTATTTGACTGTGTCACTTTGTTTAGGAACATCAGAAAACCTTTAGATTGCATCATGTGCTGGTCCAGAGACTTGGGCTCCTTTATGTTGTGTATCTCTAGTAAATGCTGCCATCTGCTGGCCAAACCTCACAACTGTAGCAAAAAATGCCAAAATATGAATAAGGTACTTATAGGTAATAAATACTGAACTGTGTTCTCTCATTATCTCTTTTTTTTCTCCCCCATGTCCCCTAAGACGCTCCGTACTTTTCTAATATTACTTGTTATGCTATATTTATTGCTACTTCTGTAAAAGACAATTTTAATGTCAGTAGGGCACCTTCTTGGTTAAATATATATAATGCCTTATATCTTTACATAATATGTCAAAAACATTCAAGAATGTGTTTGGTTGACTCTCCTGCACATATCACTTTTCTTCAGGTTAAAAGATGACACGCTGGAGACAGATGAGTTCAAGAACTTCTTTCTGAGGTCTCTGGGTGAGTCTGCCTCTTCTTCACACTGTTGCATGTTTGTTGGAGCATCAGCAGGGAGCACTTTTGGGGTAGGGGTGGGAATCTTTAGGAACCCTTGGATTCAGTTCAGAATTCTCGGTAGAATAAATAAAAAAAGACGGCCCTATTTTCAGGCTCTTACTCCAACTTAAAGCAATATGAAGCATAGCTGGCAGTTAAGCTAACTGGAGAAGTGATCAAACAGGAATATACGTACACAGTAAAGTGTGAGCATGCACCTCTTGTCATTTAAAAGCTGCATTGACTTGGAAGCACGTCACTGTGTTCTGTCTGCATGAGGATAAAGAAATGAAGCTATAAATTACTGACCAACATCAGAAGTTAAATGCAAAAACAGAAGTGGAACTTTATCAACAACGAGCAACAATCGTGTTTTTTGCATTTGTGGATCAATTCATTTGCAACAGTTTGCTGAAAATATACAGTAATGTGAGATTTTATGTGACCACTATACATGTTTTATATTGCACTTTTGCTGTAAATGTGAGGTCCTGTTTTCTTTTATTCCTCCTTTACCTGTACATTGACCCTGTTTGGCACAAAAGAATAGTGAGTCCTGGTTTTGAATTGCTGTTTATGTTCAGTTTTATTACTGTCTAGACTTCTTCTGTTTCCCTTGGTGGAATAACTCTACAGTTTTGTCTGTCTTTTGCCAGTTGGGAACATCATTTTGCCAGGAAATGTCATCTCCCTGACTTACTTTGGCCGGTCATGCAGCCTCCGGGTCGAGACCATAAGAGGGGAGGACGGTGTCACCCTCAGCAGACCAGCTCCTCCCCCGGGACTGGGTCCTGTCACGGAGGAGTCCTCCGTGATGAACTCCGTGCTGGACTCCACGTCAGCCGACCTCTCCCTGCAGCTCAGCTTGCTCACTGTAGATGACGACAACGCTGACGGGGCACCGAGCACGCCCGGGGAGCCCGGGCCTGCAGCCAGCACCCCACGCCGACCCGCCAACCTCCCTTGTCTCTCCTCACCCACAGCTCCCAGCACTCCCTCCTACAGCTCCCAGAATCCTCCTGCAGGGTCAGCGGAGGATGCAGTCAGTCTGGAGAACTCTCTCAGCTTAGAGCAGGCAGAGAAAATCCCCACAGCTCCCTCTGGTGGCGCACAGAGTACTGACACCTTCTACTGTCTCTCCTGCTCCACTAAAGTGAGTTTCAGACACAGAGCAGGACAAGAGGGTCCAGATGCAGAAGCTAAAGGGTCAAAGGTCACATACAGCATGATTGGCGGGCTCAGCAGCCAATTGGATGTCATCAGGGAGACCATTGAGCTTCCTCTGAAACACCCCGAGTTGTTCTCCAACTACGGTGGGTCAGATAGTGCAATATTATTACACATACATACATTAGACTTTAAAACAGTTGGCTTGGCTTTAAATTAATTTAACATTAAAAATCAAAGATCTGATTGCTTTCTATGCAGGGATCCCACCTCCCCGAGGAGTACTTCTGTATGGTCCCCCCGGCACGGGGAAGACTATGATTGGACGGGCCATAGCCAATGAGGTTGGAGCTCACATGACGGTGATCAACGGCCCAGAGATCATGAGCAAGTATGGTCACATTCCTGTCCCAGAAGATGACGTGGGGAGGGGGAGGGGTTCAATAAATAGCAGAGTAATTTACTAAGAAATGTGTTGTTTTACGTCATTGTAGATTCTATGGTGAAACAGAAGCGAGGCTGAGGCAGATCTTCACGGAAGCCTCCCAGAGGTAAACTTTTAAATGAATCCAGATGCCCATAAATTACCATCATCCCCACTAGCCTAATATGTCACTCACATTTCTTTTTTCTATGTATGCAGAACTCTGAATGTTATCTTTATGTCGGCCCCTTGTCTTTTCAAATTTGTAATAAATGCCATTTGTTAAATTGCTCGCGGTACACATGAAGCCATCACACTCAACAGAACAAACAGTGCAGTGCAGCACTGACGAGTAAAAGTGAAATGTAGACACATTTTAATAGAACAGAACTGAGGAAGTTTGATTCCCTTTTAAATAACGTCTCATAAAACAGTGTGTTGAGGATTCGCGGTGTTACATTCCATAAACTCCGTGTGGAGTGTTTGTGTTAAACGTTTTCACTTGATTTACAGACAGCCTGCGATCATCTTCATTGATGAGCTGGATGCTTTGTGTCCAAAGCGAGAGGGAGCGCAGAATGAGGTGGAGAAACGCGTCGTTGCTTCTCTCCTGACTCTGATGGATGGGATAGGTTCAGTAAGTGTCCCTTTTTTTTTTTTACCCTTCTACCATAATACATCCTAACACATGTTAATACTTTGGTTACTGCACCCCTGTGGGTCTTGTGACATCTCATGAACAGTAACTTCAGAATATTATTAGTTGATTCTTTTTGTTTTTGACATGTTTCTTTCTTTTCATTTATTTTCTACATAATTAACACAGTTTGCAGGTGCACATCAACATCATTGTGAACACAATGGCCTATAAGCATATTGGGGCACTAGTGAAACAGTAAAAACAACAAAAATAGGAACACAAGAATGCAAACAAAAATAAAATTAGTTGGTTCTGATGCCAGAGATGCTGCCAGCTACACCCAAAAAAATTTTTTTTTCCATTATTTCTTCTAAAACTGCACCTAAAGTTAGACTGCAGCTAATAATTATTTCCATCTGTGATTAATTTGCCAATTACTTTCTTGTTTTATCTGACTAATTATCCAAATCCCTTCACTTGCTTCACTTGCAAATACAAAATATTAATATGGTGCAAATATACCAATATACTGTATACACAATGTTAAAATATAACCAGGTGAACAGGAAGGATCAAAGATATGTATGAGACGCTGGAACCGGCAAATGTTCGACATTGGTGCTTTTGAAAATGACTTAAATGATTAATTGAATATGAAAATAGTTGGCAACTAATTCTCTTTCGATTGACTAGTTGATTAACTGACCAGTCGTCACAGCTCTAGACCGGTTCACTGATCATATCCATGATATATTACGTCATGTTCCATCACGTCCTGTCAGTTGTAAACTTATAAGGATTGACTCAATGAACAGAGCTGAAATGGAGGCTTGATCGGCCTCAGCACTCCATGCCTCCGCTGTCCTCCTCTCCTAGAAAATATTTACATGTCAGACAGTAGAGCCACAGACTTTTGTTGCCATTTTTGCTTAAAGATGTCTCAAAGTATAAATTAATTATCTAAATAGTTGCAGATAAATTTTCTGACAGTCGACTAATCGATTAATCGACTAATTGTTCTCGCTCTACTTTAAAGTCGTACACTGGCTGATGATAGAAGCTTGTGGGAAGTGTGTCGGCCAACACTTGCAGCATGAAATGGACGGCTGCAAGCCTTCTCCTTATTCCATCAGCCCACAGTCTTTTTGCATCTGTATCATTATTACAAGGAGGTCTGCTTTACGCTGACCAGCAAAATGCTCGTTCAGCATTGTGGCTCTCTGCGGCAGAATGCCAGGAAATGTCCTCATTGGAAATGCAGAAACCATCTCTGCGTGCTGGACGCCCTTCAGACACCGTGGGCTGTATCTCTGGGGTGTTGTTTGTCCTCTGGGCGCTCTGTCGCTGCCTGATGAGAAAAAAGACGATTCCGCCGACACACGCCCGACGGGAGCCTGGGAAACAGATCACCGAAGGTTGCCATGACCTGCCAATTTGACACAACTTTATCAGCAAAGTACATCTCCATGTGCCCAGGCATACAAGAGCCCTCATTTTGGATTGGTGATACTGCACAGATACACCAACTCCCTGCCTGCTCCCCGCTCCTGTCTGTTTTCCAGACCAGACGAACCAAGGTCATCAGCACTGATTGGTTGCTGGAATGTGGAGAAAGCACTTCCTGCTCCTCGGCATTCCTGCTTGCACTATAATTTATTTGTGTTTCAATTCTCCCTGCGGTATTAAAAGGTGGAAAAAGAAATTTCTCATCTTGCAGGCAGACCACCCCGAGACACAGGACTGACACAAGTTTAGCATCGGGCTCAAATGTTCTCTGAGGCTCTGGTCAGGAAAACCAAATGGATAGAGTTACAAGTGCATGGTCTTGAAGTTAAATACAAGACTGCTTTACTGAGCTCCTAGAGAGTTGATATTGATGACTCAAAGCAAATATTTGCATGTAATTCCTACTTTACATCTTAGCCAGCACAGCAGATTTGGCTGTGGTAGTTTGAAATGTACCAGTCCACAACCAGCATCTGTTATTTTTACACTTTTCAAAGCAGCCACACAGCTACCGCAGCTGTACGAGTGTACAAACACAACTCAACTTCAATAGTTTTCACTGAAAAATGAAAAGTCACTGTGTGGCCTGGTGTAACATTAGCACCGCTGATATATTGTAATCCATTAGTTAGTGACTTTGTGAGGGAAAACAACCTGACATGAGCTGCGAGACTACAGGAAAAACACATTCACACACATTATTTTACATACTGTGTGTTCGTTGTGTATTTTAAAGCAGCGCGACGACACAAAACGACATGGTTGCCAGGCTCAAGACCGATCCCTTTTTTTCCTGTTTGTCCAGGAGGGTCACTCAGGTCAGCTGTTGGTGCTGGGGGCCACGAACCGGCCCCATGCTCTCGACCCCGCCCTGCGCCGACCAGGACGCTTTGACAAGGAGCTGGAGGTTCGTAGTGTCACGCACTGTAGTGGAAGTGGGTGGTAAAAAATACAGTCAACACCCTCATGTTTGCTTGTTGTGAGTCTGTCTGGTAGAAATAATTAACGTTGTACTTAGAATGTCGAGGATAATGATAGAAGTGATCACGCCACTGGAAATAGCTTTGCAACGCTACTTGAATCCGTTTGTGGTTCCGCAAGGTTCCTTTTAGGGTTCTGCCACATGTACTTTTGAGTTTAAAAGAAACTTTCTGTTGTTCTAGGTGGGAGTTCCTGGTGCTGCCGAGCGTGCAGACATTCTGCAGAAGCAGTTGAGTTCTGTACCGTGCAGCGCCACCACGGAGGAGCTGACGCAGCTGGCCGACGCCGCTCACGGATACGTAGGAGCTGACATCGCGGCTGTTTGCAAGGAAGCAGGCAAGTAAACATGTAGGGACTCAAAATGCTTTGGAGTAAAAAACAAAACAAAACAAACAACTCATGACATCCAAAATGTTTTGGATGATGAGGGTGGGAACCATCTGTGAATGTGGTCAGCAAAATTCTCTACAAACAGTATCTTCCCCTTTTTTTTTTTCTCTTCTGGGCTACGTGATCTACAAAATGTCCCAATGAGGCCAAAAAAAGTTTCTTGGATTTTTATTTATTTTTAAGAGCTGTGCATGAGCCATTACTTATGATTCACATACTGCAGGTTTTGACACAAGCATAACACACTGCATGTTTGCATAATTTTCATCCATTCACTCACTCATTCGCCTTGCTGCAGCCCAAACCCAGGCTGGATCCAGTAAATGTTTGACAATGAAAAATGGCTGAAATGTTTAACCGATTATCAAAATAGTAGGCAACTAATTTCCTCAGATTGACCAATCAGTTAATCGACTAATCGTGGCAGCTCTAAAGTGATATATGCACGTTATGGATATTGTGGAAGTGCGTTTATCCCTATAGGCCTTCATGAGGCTTAACTGCATGACTTAAAGCCACGACAGACTGAATAAAATTATTTTAGCACAACATGTCTTCAGTCATGCCTTTAATCAGATGCATTTGAATCAGAATTCTTTTTGCTCTTCTCAACATATTTTGGGAAACCAAAACAAAGAGGTACATGGAAGCTGCCCCAGAAATGCCCACCGTCGGTTTGCCTCGTGGGCTCAGACATCTGACCGACAAACAAATAGCTTGTGAACAACAGTTTATTGAGCTTTAGATACATTTGAATCCACCTCTGCTTGTAACACTTAGTCCAAACCCCAATTCTCTGTGACTTATTTCTTCCCTAAATTAAGTTTTAACTATTTTTTAAAAACGTTTTCTTGGTGTGTCTGACATGCCTGCAGCCCCTTTGAACACAGAGGGTCAACCATCCTTTGATATTTGCCAAAGAGGAAGTTGGGAGTTTCTGTGGTATTCACATCCCAGTGAGAGAAACCACTGAAACCACCACTTGTTGTGAAATTCCTTTGCCCCCCTCACCCCTGATGCCACAAACCAATCTACCTCACATCCTGAGGACTATTGGCTTGTATACAGTGTGTGTGTATCCGAACGTGCACAAATGTTGGTGTGATCGTACGAGTACATGCACATTTGGTTTTCTGTGTGACCCTGCATGCTTCCTGGGTGGTCCCGGCGCCTGGGGTACGTGGCGTATTGCATTTCCAGCTGAGGAGGGAGCTGGGGCTGCTGTGCGGAAGCACACCGGCGAAGAGCGTGATTTACTGTCTGCAGAAGACCAGCCGTGACTGGCAGTGTTTTCTGAAAAACCTCCTCACAGCCCCGGAGGGAGACAACAACTTCCCCAACCCTGTTTGACTCTCCATCCCCCCCGAAATCTCCAAACCTAAATCACTAGACAAACAGAGCCAGAGACTGCAAGTACGCCACGGTAGAGCCGACAGATTCAGAATGCATTTAATACTTCGTTCTGTCTTCGTGTCTTTCTGTCGGCTCATTTAATGTTGAAATTAAGTACAAATAAAATGCAAACTGAGGTGAAACGGAACACAAATCCAGTGCAGCTATAAAGTCTTGGGAGTTGTGTCAAATCTTGTGGCATATATCATGCGTGGTTCTCTTGGAGTCTGGCTTTGTGCACACGCTAGCATAAACACCAGCAGTCTAATATTTACCTATTTATCGTGTCTGTCTAAGCTATATCTAACATTTAGTAAACATTCATACGTTATGCTACTCCTCTGTGCCCCTGAAAACCAGCTGTGACTTGAGAGGAGTCGAACATTTATGTAGCAACGCTCGCAGTGTTTGCGTATATGCAACTACTAGCCAACTCAAAGTTAACTATGTTAAACATTAAGTAATGGATTAGCATTTTAGAATGTGGCTCATAGATCAGCCTACCCAAAATGTCTTGTAAAAATCGAGTCTCTGCTCGTCAAGCTTATCACGTGTTTACGTCCACTATGATCCCCAGCTGGTTGCTAAATTTGTCTTTCTACCATTTGGTGCTGGACAGCTTGTGTGCAGTGGGTTTTTAGAGCTTTTCTGCTGAGAAACGACTATAAGTAGTGCTCGAAGTGATACTAACATCAAAGTAGTACTTCAGTACTTTCGTTCCCAGTTTTTCCTGAAATAATCCTGCATGTTATACATTTATTTTTTAACAGATGCCCCGTGTAGCACACTTTTGAACGTTTTGTTGGTATCTTGGCACACTGGACTTCCAACTCTGTCAAATACACTGCGCTCGACTTCACCATTAGTGGCAGTAAATCACACGTCACATTGAATCAACAAACTCTTGTGGTGATTGGTCGCGAACAACTACAAGTGATGCTTTTCACATACCCGTAATCATTTTGATTCATTGTTGTGTGTTTGCATTTACTGCATGTGTTTGGCTTATGGGTAAGGATCGACCCTTTACCAGGGCCCCGTGCCACCAGAAGTTGCTTGGATCTGCATAAATACAGCCACACTACACACACACACACACACACACACACCCACAACCTGATATCTGTTTTTTCCTTCTTTGCTTTCATTGAAAGGAACAAAAGCCGAAGAGGCACAAAAACACATCAAGTTGGAACTGCAGTTGTTTCCTTCTGCTGCTCAGGTAACAATGAGCTGCCGGGGGGAGCGTATGCTCCGACGCACCGCTTCCTGAAAAATAGAAATGGGGGGACGATATAGGGACGGCTGCAACATGCTAGGGTCACGCACAAAATCCCCACCTTGCACAGCTGCGGAGAAGCATGCACACATTTGCACTTATGACTTTGGATGCACGCACACACACGAGGGACATGGAGGTTTCACATCCTGTCTTTTATGACGATGCCAACCTCCCTTACAGATCAGAGGCTTTAAACCAATTCTTCATCTCTGAAAAAAGGCAGAGGGAAGGATGAAGCTGCCAAGTGGCTGTTTAATATGTGTGCATTTTTTCTTTTTTTTGGGGGGGGGGGGGGGGTTGTGAGCATGTTTGTGTGTGCATAAGAATGGATGGAAATCTTGATGTCATGAGGGAAGTGTTTGTTTGTCCAGTCTGAATCGCACAGAGCCTCAGAAACAACTTCTTGATGGCAGATGTGTTATATAAGCAGCACTTAATTACAGTTCATCATGGATCAGCCAGTTTCCAATGTAACGTAATGCAAGAGTACACTCATACCAGATCCATTAAAGTCCGTTTCATCCAGGGCACCTCCAAACCTTTTTAAGCCTCCACTGAGCACACAAATTCTGAAAATCTGTGCTTTTACGTCTTGTGCACTGACCGTGGGGATGCAGGTTGAACGCTGTGATCCCTTAATGAAAGGAAGCTTTTTTAAACCTGGATAGAGCAAAACAGGAATTTGCTTCAGGCACCATCCTTTTTACATGTTCTTCAAGAATACTAATGAGAAACATACTAATACAAACTGAAAATGACACATTTCTGATGAAGAACTGGTTCAAAAAAATGCGTGTTAAGGTTTTCCCCCCCCAAAAGACATACAAGTGAAAAGACATACATCTTTTTAAGTGTCTTAGAAAGATATTGGTCCACCACAAAACTCCAGAAGACCTTTCAGTATCCTTGGCATTAGTCAAATGTAACGCAAATTTTAAAAAAAAACAAAAGTTTATGCGTTTCCATGTCTTACTTTTATAGTAGGAGTTTATCAAGATAAACAATGGGTGGCGCTAATTCTCCAGTGAGGTGGAAGACGAGGGCCTAAACGAGATGACATGGTTAAGAGTGACAGTCAATGAAAATGTGATGGTTTGATGATGTCTTTTTAACCATTTTGTGCTTTTCAACCCCTGTCCCTCCTCGCGATCACTCGGGTTACACGTTTATAAGTTGTGAGAAGTTCAACCAAAGATTTTAGCATCTCAGATTTCATTAGAATATTGTTTAGGAGCCTAAACAGGTCAAACTATCCACTATTTAACAAGGAAGAAGGAATTATTCGTAGAATCTGAAACATAACCATACCTTGCTCTAAACCTTTTTAGATATTTTTTTTTCTTTTTTCTAGTCTGTCTTGCGACCCCCCATAGAGTTTCTGATCCCCACATTGGGATCCATTGATCTAGTGTAGTGGTACCTACAACAATTTTGTCTTGTGACCTTTTAAAGCCAAACAGTGCCGACTTTAACTGCTTGTCACAGATTGCGTACATCTGAGCTGTAAGCAATCAAACAAAACAAAAAAATGCTCCCTTTCTCATATTGGTTAATTTTTAGAGTCCTGAAGAGGTCATTCTCTCCAGTCCAATAGTAACTATTTTGTCAGTCATCTTGCGACACCATGGAGGTTCCCCACCCATAGCCTGGAAACCTCTTCTCTAGATAATCTCATAATTTAATTTGGTCATTTTTGATGGTCTGATTATGTTTGATGAAGGCGTAGTTGCTAAAGAAAATAATATATTTCAGGAACAAGCAGGAAGAAAAATTGGAGTAATCAGAGGCAAACACATGTAAATAATCTATTGCACAATTATTTACTTGAGGTTTACAGCGACACAAAAGAAGTACAAGCTGAATTACAGTACAAGTATCTCTAAACTTCAATACTGAAAGTGCATAGTTACAGTCCACCAGTGCTTCACTGCTGATTGCTGCAGGAGGAAAGGTCAAACCCACTAAAGCTGAACTGTGGTAACCCCAGACGAGGACCTCTCGTGGGCAAATGTTATATTGCTGAGGGTAAACAGCCAAGCTTGGCTTCAAGCAGTGAGAGCAGATAGACTGACCTCCATTCAGAAACACTGATCTAAACTCTACCAGCACAGTTAAATGAATAAAAGCCACTTGTGGCGTATTCAGCTGTGCTTTAGAATGCAAGCATCAATATTTCTTTATTTTAACTTTTGAATTAATGACCCTGTCGGGATTTTACAAGTCAAACACACTCGCAACAATTAAACCACAAATCTCTGTAAATCTCCTTTCAGTTGTTGATGCTGACCTTCTATCACCATCACTCCTCCAACTCCTCTGAACTTGTCTCGGTGACTGTGTCTGTCTGGACATGGCTTTCATCATGGTCCCTCGCAGGCTGACAGATTTATGGACGCATTAAGATGATCTGCTGCACTATGTTAGTTACAGCAGGAAAATGTACGGCCTGCATGCCAGTAACTCTATATGTAAACTTTTGTCTGACGGCGTTCGTCGTATCTGATGTAGCTCCTCGTCACGTCTTTCTGACTGCATGGGCTTTATGTCCGACGTATGTCAGCGCACACACTGTTACTAGATCCGAGCCGTTGTAGAAGTCCAATGTTTTATTACCTGTTAGCTGCAGAACTGCTGCACCGCGGCTCCACGTCTGATTCTCACAACTGAAATTTTACTTCTTTCAGCTGCTGAAACGTGCAAAGAAAGTTTAATAACTGGCAAAGATCAAATAAAATGTACTGAACTCTTGCTACACTTGATATTTGTTTAATATTATACTTTATTCTTTAGGGTATATCTTTGTTTAAAAAAAAACATTTTAGTAAGGAAAGTCTAGTCTACAATCAAGGAAATCATATTGTTATAGTAATTTAATAAGAAAGAGAAAGATATTGTATATTTATTTGACGGGGACCTCATATAATGAACATAATTTTCAACATTTGAAATCATTGACTGTATATAAAGATGGACGACATGAGAGCTCCCCAAAAGTGAAGCCAAAACATCTTGATCGCCCCCTAGTGGTGGGCTGCAGTATAGGTCATAATTCCGGTCCCTCAGTGATAGGACAAGGGCCAAACTTAAAACTCAAAGTATGTGTCAAATAAATTGGTCCCATAGATGGTTTCTGTCATTTTAAGTAGTTCTTAGCACCATGATGTATGTTCAAGTGTTGATTTTTTTTTTTTAAATTAATTTGGTTTTAATTAGTTAATTGATGCTATAAAAAGGGGGTGAAATGTCATGATTGACAGCTGAGCCCTGCTCGCGATTGAGTCGGACGGGTGTATGGGCGGGATCTGGATACCGCTTCTCCACCACCTGATCATTACTGCTCAGAGTCTGGCACAAATGACGTCACCAGCGCAAGATGGCAGCGCTTATATCCGGGATATTTTTACTTCATTTTTGTACAATGGGAGGAAGGGGAGACGTGTCGTCCATTTTTATTTGTGTCAATGCTTGAAATCCAGTATACAGAGTACACTGACTTTCATTTCTCTAGTATCCTCTAGTCTTTACTGGATACTTTCAGGCCTCTAAAGAGCCTTTAAATAGAAAAAAAAAACACCCACAAAGCCAAAAAGTTGAAGTTCCATTATATTAGAATTTACATATTCAGATCATTTTAGAACATTATAGAAGTATGGAAGAAGACATGTGCACATGCTGATTCAAACAATAAAAAGACAGCCAACAGAAGGGGCTGTATCTACATTTGTGCAGGGACCCCTGAAGACATTCCCTCCGATGCAACCACAGTGACACTAAACTTCTTCTGATCTTATTTCCCCCAAACGTTACATTGACCGTGTTCCCAGCTCAGCACAGAGTATACAAAACAGCTCTACATAATGAGTCCCTCTTGGTGTTTTGTGTGGTATTGGAAGCTATCATGTGGTCTCGTGGAGCCTCACAGACTCCGGGCGTCTCTCTGTCGTCCTGCTGGCGTTCAACTGATCCCGGTGCTAGCAGATGAGTCATTTCCACAGTCTAAACAGTGCAAATTGTGTGTGTGAGGGCGCACGTTTGTTTCGAGTGTGCGTGCTTGTTTGGTTTGTGCCACATCCGGACACACTGTTTACAAGCGTCTCGAAACAGGGGAAGCCCACTGGAACAAAAAGGGCCAGTAAAATTGATTATGCGGAATAATAAACACACAACTCTGCACTTTGTCAGCTGAAACCTTTTTCGGTTAGCCTCTTATTTGACGGCAAAGATCAGGCTCAATATTTAACACCCACACTCCTCCAACTCAGACTAAACGGCCTAAGCGGTTTACACTGTAATTGTGCAAAGTGATTTGCTTAACACACTTCTATCCTCCAAACCTAAATTCTCACTACACTGTGTAGAAACAAGGAAGAAAAACGGCGTCGAAAATGAGCTGAGTTTTGTTTTGTTTGACATCAGTGTTGCAGTTGAAGACTAAATGGGCCAAACACTGCGAAATGCTCGCTGGTGTTTACAGCGGCAGCCTTGCCTTATAAAGCGTTATTCCCAACTTGTCTGTCCTTTTAAAGACACTTCAGGAATTTCAGGACAGGTCACATAAATATCAGTCGGATCAGCATGTGAAGTTTATTTGAGGCCTCTGTTTATAAAATCCGGAAATGTGCTGCTTGTACTCCTTAACCCCGGCACTTATCTTTACCCAGTGACAGCTGTGTGTGTGTGTGTGTGTGTGTGTGTGTGTGTGTGTGTGTGTGTGTGTGTGTGTGTGTGTGTGTGTGTGT
>JBBPCS010019206.1:0-25938 GCA_037974645.1 Hollardia meadi
TGTGTATTTTGGGTCACTTTAGGAAAAGTCATCAAATTTCAGGCTAAAAGAATGACATTTAGGGTATTTTTACTGCTCTCAGATGTCAAAGATTTGACTCGAATAGTATGTAGAGGGTTAAGCAGTGGGGTAAAGATGTATGCAATACAATCTGATCAGTCAAAGATGTGGTGTACAGAATTAGTATACATCTGTTTCACACTCAAAGCATCAACTGATTTTGAGGACAAGAAAATATGTGTTGGTGTTAAAAAGACTAAAGACTTTCTCTATGTTTCAAAAAAAGATTTTTGTTTGCATACATTCAGTCAATTTACAAAACCATTTAGTGCAATTGCTTGCTATGGAATGGTCAAGCATTTCACATATCACGTCAAAAATAGCTCAAGTGGGAAAGTCAAAAAAAATTAGTTGGGGGACCCAAATAAAGGGTTGGGGGAACTCAAAGTAGAAGAGATACTTGTCCTGGTAGTGTGGATTGACCTGTTTTACGAAACTCAGTACAGTAAAGTATTTCAGTCCTCTCAAGATGGAGACTTCACAGTCATTGTCTTGCCTGGTGGGTTTGACACTTTATTCTCCAGAGGTTAACAACACCGAATGAGAGCTGGATTGGATGCCGGTTTAACAGGAGTGCAATCTGGATTGGTATTTAAAAGATAATGGTGAGGCAAAAACCAATTAGCTTTGTGCTCTGTGGCTGTCCGATGCTCACAGCTGTTGTCCCTGCAATTACGGGGTCACTCCTGCTGCCAGGTATAAGCCTGTATCTTGGTATCAGCCAAGCTAATTTTGCTGCAAAGGTAATTATGGAGATAATTATTGCTGAGGAGTAGATGACGTCTACTCAAATCAAGTTTGTCATTTGATTGATTTTTTTATTATTTTTTTTTAGCTGTCATAATAACTAAACACAACCATATTCTCTCTCCGACAATTTGCTGAACAGAAATTCTGACTAGATTTAATATTTTAAATCAAAACAGAAATTGGGAAGCAGAGATCCTCTTTAAAACTAAATATATGGTCCATTTCAAATCTGATGAGACGTGTGAAGCTGTGAGAAATCTAGATGTAACCAATATGAAACTGAGTGTATCACTGCTGATTATCTCAACATTTCTCTTCTCATGCCCAATTCATCAATCAATATATCTAGCTCTGTGATCTCAGTGTTGTTGGCCTCTGTCATAAATAACTGTTCATGTTTATCAGTATAAATGTACCTCCATGTCTGGCAGTGAATTATGATGTGTACACTTATGTGCAGACTGGACATGGTTCTTTAAAGAATATTGCAAAGTAATTAGGGAAGCATTAATTAATTCTCATCACAAGCGAAACACTTCATAACACTGAGGCATAAGTACAGGATTTTGTACATTTTTGAAAATGATGAAGACATTTTATACAGAAATACATGATCCCCAAATGGTACAACTGTGATACTGACCTACTGTTGATTCCCAACTCTTCCTTTAGCACTACCGTGAGGTTCACAGTTGAAATATATTGCAAGTATTGGATTATTGTCATGTAATTTGGTACAGTCATTCACCTCAGGAGCTGCTGCTGGTAGGCAGACAGTTGGTTCTGACAACAGAGACGGCAGAACAGAGAGTGGTGTCACCACTCGCGTCTCACTTTTAATGTGGATTCCCATTTAGTCTTGTTTTTCTGTGATATATCATCATCTAATGGGATGACTGAGGAATAACACACCACTTTTAAGGTCATTTTGCATGTCATTTCACACATTTTAAGCTTTTCGCGTGTAAATTAGTGTTGTCCACATTTTACGAGTTTTAGACATGCAGACAATGACAGGTGAATTTCGTTAGTCTAGGCATCGTAAGTTTTGACTTGGTTAGGTTTAGGCAACAAAACATCATTGTTTGGGTTAAAATCAGTTTAGTTATGTCACGTAACTTATGTTACTGCATTTGCACCTAAAAATATATGAAAAAAGCTTAAAGCAGACGGCGTTAAATGGCACGCAAAAAGCAAAAAAAGCATTTTGATAACAAATGACTTCAGACACTGGCGTGTTATTCATTCGCCATTTGGTGATAAAAGGCTGGCTTTATGATTTATTTGTCGATTTATTTGAATGGTTATTTTTTTGTACTGTTTTTTACATATGTACTGTATCAGTTTTACTGTTATGTTTTCATTTTTAGGACCACAAATACCTGAATAGTTCTAGAACAACAAAGATGTGAGAGAGCCAAAAGAGTCCAGATTTCTTTGAATGGGGTGATTACTTGCGATGTAGGATTTTGTAGTTTTTACTTAAGTTTTGTCTTGATAGAAACATGTCCATTCCCAACATTAAATTTGGGGAAAAGCACAAATCATGTTGTGGTGATTTAGAATGATAATTGACTGTTTTTAATTTGAAATCTTGCCAAAGAAAAAAGAAAAGAAAGAAAGACCACAATAAGGGAACACTTTATTGTGGTCTTGTGGTGTTTCCATGGCCACCCAGTGGCGATTAAGACTGACAAGTACTAAGACAGAAATAAGGCCTTCAAGCTGAAGCCTGTACTTCCAGAGCTGTCAGAAAGAATGCAATGTGAGCCTCCTACAGTAAGACAATCAGCCGGACAGTTCATCATTAACCACCAGACAGCTTAATTAAAGGAATCAGATTGCTGGAATGCAGCTTGACATTTTAGCTGCTCTTGAAAGTGCTTTCTTTAGCGGTGTGATTATAAGAGGAACTCAAGTTATTACCAGGTCATTATAAAGGATAAAAGGGTAGCTGAGTGACTTCTCATCTTTTTTTGAACAATCTCACTGCAAATCCTGTAACAAAACTGAGCTTTCTTACAATAGGTTTCAAGTGTCTCTTCTTTCTGACATTTTTACGGATTGTTCGAGCTCCACTGTGCTGTTTCCTTGTGTTTCATGGCTCATCCACCTCCACACACAAATACACTCACGTACATCACACACTGGAAGAGAAAGATATAGAAATTCATATTCATGGAATTATTACTATTGTCATCTGTATGTTTTTTAAATAGACACTGAAATGTGACATATTATAATTTGCATTATACAGTCCTGTCCATTGAATGCTTTCATCCACAAACACACATGCACCAAACCATTTGCTTTTGTCAAACTAAAAACCTGTGAATCATAGTCTGTATATATTTTGTGCATATCTTTTCACACATTACATGTATTTTACATCTCCCCTTGCAGATGTACACACACCAGGACCAGCTGGCCATTAACTGTAGTAGGACTGTCCATAATGATTCCACCTGTCAAGTGTGATCCTGCTGCGTGAAGCTGCATCGAGTGCAATGGCCACCGGGAGTTTCAAGTCAGTTCTGACAAATGGCCAAGGCTGGCAGTGGATCAGCAGTCTTGGGGGCTGTCTGACTTATCACTCCACCAGCAGACACTAATACAGCCACTGAGTTTGTCTGCAGGCTCCTGTACTCTGTTAGTTTTCTTCTAACTCGCTCAAACTGTATTCCTACTCTGTTTCTCTTCCTCCTTATCGCTTGTAATTCCCAACCAAAGTCAAAGAAACTTTGTCATGGCTTTTCAAAAAATTTAAAGTACAATACCTAACATTCCCTAATTCAAATGTCTAAACGTGACTAGACTTTTGTTATATATTTTGTTGAGTTGTGTTCTTACATTACCACAAATGTTTCCAACAATTTTCAAACCCAGAGTCCAGGTTTATTTGGTCATCAACAGCGACATATCCCAACCACTTTATTGTTTACTATTGTTTGTATGGTTCACTCGTGATAGAGCACCGTTATTCATTTTCATCAGCAAATTCAGTCTTTTATTATTGTTTTGATTGAGCGAGCCTCAGCAGCAGAAATTACATACTGTGCGTCTAACAATGCTGCCAAAAGATGTCAACTTATAATAAATGTACCTTGGGGAGTATGACTGAACATGCTTGCTTGTTTTTTGCTGTGACACCCCTGCTTCACATTTTTTGCAGTTTACACATTTATATTTGCAGCTGCTCAAGTATAACAAGAGTGTTTTGTTTTTTTCTCTGCAACCCAAATTCATTCTGACAAGACCTAATCCTGTCAGAAAATCCTGTTTGATTCTGTTTCATTTTCTTATCAAGACTTCAGCTTTGGGTCACACTCAGCACATTTTTTGACTGATTAAATTTTATGGTGCACTGAAAGTCGTTTTTATTTAAGTGATGGTATTTTATGTTAGAGAGTATCGGCTATGTTATGCATCATTGTATTCGCAGTAATGGCTGTAAGCTCTGTTGGTACTTCTTTACTTTATTATAAGGTCTGGGATATCATTCAGCATTGTGTATGACTCGAATAAATCACATTGTGAGGGCAAAAATTTCAAAAATTTACATTCTCGCATCATGGGGACCCACTTACCCATTGGGGGATGAAAAGCACTTCCCAACTAGGCAAACCTTTGAACATGATTGGTTAATAAGAAATAGTTTGACCTTTTGTGAAATACACAAGAGTTTGATGAGAAGATTGATTGATATCACTTCCATGTTTGTACAGTAAATATAAAGCTACCGCCAGCAGCCAGAGAGCTCAGCTTAGCACAAACACTGAAATGGGAAAAGCCATGCGCCATCTTCACAAACATTTCAGAACACTCAGTTTGCTCCTAACTTAGCCTAAAAACTTCTAGTGAGGAGTTCTAGTTTAGGAGTGATTTTAGAAAATTCTCAGATCAACTGTGAGCAAGGAAGGGATAGGAACTACATGGAAAGATTCCCATGAAACTCCCTGTCAATATTTTCCCAACAGGGCTTGAAATATTATGTCAGTTATTTCTCTCAACTGTTAATGTGAATTTACTTGGCAAAGCAAATCTCAGTTCATTTTCTTTTCCAAAACTGTTGCAAAAAAGCACAAAGTACCTGAATTGCTGCTGTAACATTTCACGTTTTGCTTATTTGTCTAAAATGAACTATACAACATTGTCAAACAATGCATCATAAAGAGATTAATTTGGTGCCAGTAGTAAACAAGAAAACATGCAACATGCTCTAAATCTCTCTCTCTCATCTCATTCTCTTCTGCGCCTGTGTGTATTTCTGTCTGTTCTCAGTCTGTCTCCGTCCTTTGCTTGCTCTTTTTTTTCTCTCTCTCTCAGGCTCCGTCTTTGTCGCCCTCGTTCTGCATCGTTCTGTTGCTAATGTGAATTTTTCATCACAATGCTTGTCTGGCTTTTCTCATATACATACAGCTAAAAGATTTCAGGCTTCTTTGCTTGATGGCTATTCACAGGATGCCAGATTATTTTTCCATTGCTGTTGTAAAAAGTAAAACAGGTTGTGTAAATCATGTTGTCAGTGAAAGTATGACACAAATCCATCAGTGGGTGAAAGAGTCTGATAAACGTCTTACATCTTATAAGAAATATTACATTGGTAGAATAATACTGTAGTAAATATGTCGCATAATACCAACTTCACTCTAGTGAAGTGACTTGGTGCAAAATAGACCCTTAAAAGTATTTTTAAAAGGCATTTTGTATTTCAGCATGTCTGTTTGGATCAGTTCTTGATGATTTGGATGGAAACCCATTTGCAAATTTGTTTGAAACTAAAGAAACTGGGGAATTTAAACTTTTTGAATTTTGTGCTTAACTGTGTCTCTTAAAAATAAACAGATAAACCATTCTGTCAAATGTGTTTTGAATAAAACATAATTGCTGAGTGGATTGTGCTCACTGACACGTTGTTGTTTTTTTCCCCTGTGTGTGTGCGCTTCTCTTTTAGACATGGGGGGAGAACTTTAACCTGTGTTAATATTTAACCAAGACCAACCAAATTAAACTAAATCCATACATCAGGTCTGTGTGTCTTTCGCTCCCTAGTGGCTAAAAGTCAAAGAATGAAGCTTTAAGATACTAAAAGAAAACTTTTGCATTTTACAGTCAATATGTATTTTGACATCACAAATTGCAGATAAATTCAAATACATAAAAGTTTTAGTTTCTGTTTCTCAACTCATCATAAGCTTGTGTTAAAACATCAATTTATCCATTTCCTTTCCTCGGTTCTTCCTGTAGTAAAAACATCTGGACTACGTTGACTACATAGGTTAACACAGGGATTACATTCATCCCTATAGGCTAGTTGGGTTTTCAACCCGCCTGACCCCCATGTGGAAGGAAACACATGTGAACACGAGTAAAACAAACTCCACACAAAAGGTCATAACCAAGTACGATCCTCTTGTGAGGCTAACCACTGCTGCCCATCAATAAGTCATTACCTCATTAATTTTGAGACACTCTAATCAATACAATAAACAAAAGAGACCATTGCCAAGAGGATTAGCAACCTCTCCCGGCTTCTACATTTTGTATTGTGTGCTACCAGAACTGGCAGGAAACCTCCTGGCTTGTCTAATGAACACTGATTGCTTGAGGGTAGAAAAAAAAACAATCAAAGGACACTATTCATCCAGTGCAAATGCAGCTCTCACGGTTTCTGGCAAGAGTAGTTAAAGAAAGGTGGATAGGAAAGTCAAAAGTCATACTATCAACTATCTATTATATTAGACTGTACAATATTTCTGTGCTTGGAGCTAAATGCAGACAACAGCATGCTTATGATTACAATGAAGGAAAGACAAAGAAGAATATAGTTTACAGTCATGTTAGTGGCTCTGTGATGATGTTTGCAGTAAAAATGTTTACCATATTTACCATTTTAGTTTAGTGTGTTAGCATCATAACCTTTGCTAATTAGCAATAAATACAAAGTACAGCCGATGCTGGTGGGAATGTCATTCATTTTGCAGAAATTCTGTTTTAAAACTTAAAGTCTTTTAAACAAAGTCAAAGTCAAATCCAGTAGAGACATTTCTCTCCTCATGGTAGCACTAGAGGAAAAGTCAGGTATTCCACAGGAAAAGTTTAAGTTTTGACCCATGGCTGGTGGAACATGAAAAGTCAGAAGATCACCCAAGTAATTTGGACTCCCCTGGAAACCGTGAATGTCTGTGCAAAATGTTTAACCAATCCATGTTGCAGATGTTGAGATATTCCACATAATAGGTATAACATATACGGGATAATAATGACCTTTTGATGATTAGAATTCGTTGATTATCAGTTGTCAAGGGCAGATGTGTCGATCTTCAGTTTTCAAAATTCTATATAATTTGTCCTTTACTGCATATCCAAAACTCAAAAACATGGTTGGCTAGCCATCCCCAACTCGTCAGATATGGACATTTTTTCAAGGCCCCTCGCGACTCATCCAGACACACAAGGTACCCTTTGGCATCAGGCAGAGATGCACAAGGGTTTAATGAACCTGCAATGTAAAGCCGTCCACATCAGTTTCAGATGGCTTGAACAGATGACGTACCCCAACGTATTTTCCAAAGCAAGAAAGTGCCAAGAGGGGTGAATGTCGGGGTTGAGTGGAGGGTCACACACACGACTTTCACCCAGGAGACCGGAGTTTGCGTCCCGTTTGAAACCAAACGTCACCAGTCATTTCCTAAACCTAACCAAGTAGGTTTTGTGCCTAAACTTATACAAAGGAACATAGACCTTATGTGTTAGGAGAAGAGCCTTTGAGAATCAGGCAGAGAAGCTAAAGGGAAGGCTTAGCGCATCAGCCATGGGTGCCAAAGGGCCCGTTGTGCGTCAGGAAAGGTTTAGCGCATTGGCCGGCAACACAAAAGGGTACCTTGCACGTCCGGATAAGATGCGAGGGGCACATGACAAAATGCCGGTATGTGATGAACTGGACCCACAAAAAGCTAAATGCTGATGCTGTTAAATGACATACAAAAAGCTTTAAATGCGTGACATGAAACACAAAAATGTTTTATTGCCATCTAATTATATTTGCCATCCCAAAAGATCACATAGGGAGGCTGTAACTGCAGCCTGTGAGGAAGACCTGAAGGTATGACTCAGGCCTGTAAAAATACTACAAATTCCTTTTAATTTTTTTTTTCTGCCAAAATATTGTTTAATGTATTTTATTATTTATAGTTAGTCAATAAAAACTATATTGAAAATCAATCAAAGGCATTAAAGAAGTGTTCTTTCTATTACAGAATACTGTCAATAATGTCAGACCCCTTCAAGTCACCTTAGTAGAGTCACCTTTTACAGTAATTACAGCCATCTGTCTGTGTCTGTCACTTTGTATCAGCTTTGTACATCTGGACTGTGCAGTTTGTCCCCCATTCTTTTCTTCTTCGCTGTAAAAATGGATTCACTCCAGAGACTGTCTCGGGCTGTCTGTTCTCAATACAAATCTAAAAGCATTTATAAGGACATTTGATTAAACCAAAGTGCTGTGGCCATTGATCTTCATGAGTGAGAAAAAAGACTCCAAGGTCAAGGTAGATCAGATGAGAAGCCATTCAGGGCCAGGCCAGCTGTGATGCAAGTTGCACTTGTAAAGCTGAAGGCTGTCAGAATCAAAGCAGCACAGAGCAACAAGAGCTTGAAGAGTCATAAGGCCAGAGCACAAAAGAGTGGTGGCAGTAATACAAAGAAATTCTAGAAGAAAGAAATGACCTGCATGAACCATTGATTTTAATGCACTGTACTGTAATGCAATTTTCACCAGGGTTGTCTCATTTTTCCACCAATAAAACAATATGATGCAGTCAGCAAACCAAAGTTAAAGGTTCAATTACCCCCACTTGATTTACAGGTAATCCAGATTTGCAAGAAATTACAAAACATTGACACATCGAGAGCCATACTTAACGAATATAGCAGTAGTTCTAATCTGCTCAACTTGATGTTGTGTGAATGATTTATAGGATGCCGTTGAGTGCTAAATGAATGACCCAATTTCCTCTTAGAACCTTGATTACTTTAGATTAGAACCCTGTTCATCAGAGTGAGCACTCTCTCTGCCTGGAAGATGTGGGCGGCGAGGAGTGAACATCAAGCATTGTAAAACTGTACCAAATACTATATTCAGAGCTCTTCGGTTCTTCTTTTCGGCTAGCTGTTACAAGAACAACAATCTCAACAGATGTTGTCTTTGTATACAGATTTCACCAGGGCAGGAAACAGCAGTACTCCATATGGTGACCATGATGTGCAAACCTCTGGAACAACTCCTTCCTCTCTAACTTTACTCTGCATCTCGTCCTTCCTTGTTTGTTTTGAGGATTGTGTTTTCTACCTGAGTTGAAAACATAATGTTTGCAGTTTGCTATCTAAAAAGAGCAGGAACAGCAGCAACAGTGTAACATATACCTTAAATTCACTCCCGTCAAAAATAGTTACTGTATGTCATTCTTTGCACAGCTGAGTACACAACAAACATCCTTTCTACAAAAACGTATTTTTGAAAGTAATGATGACGATGAAAAGGTTTTGTATTTTGTTACAACCGGTAATAAATATTTTTAGCTTAGGCTCCTTTTTTCTTTTTTTTTTAAAGAACCTGCTCATAATATATATCTTTTTAATGCTGTTATCAAGATGATGAGTTAATTATGTTATCTCAAGATAACAAAGCTCATTTTCTCATAAAAACAGGTTCATTTGTCTCGTTATCTTGAAGAAAAAAAAACGGACGATTTATTAAGATAATGACAATTTATCAAAAGATTCATACAGTAAGACTGGACCATGATGTAGCCAACACACACTGCTCTGTCTTGGGTGGGTTTGGATGTTTTAAAGCAAACTATTTACATTTTTTTAAGAACTTATGCCATTTGTTGTGAGAATGTTTTCCATAGTGGTTTAATATGAGGGTACTAATATTATTCCTAATTACTGTAAAGGATAGGTGTCACAATAGTAGCTCTTGTTATGTGGTGCTTGTTTCTACACAGACTTTTGAGAGCAGCTGGCTAGAGTGTTCATGATGCCATGTATGAAGCTGTGACAGGTTTAAGAATAAGTGTAAGCAGCTGAAAATGCTTTAATCGTCCATTCTGTATTGTGTGGACACAAGGGCAGAATGAAACAATAGGCTTACATACAGCGGTCAACCTACTGTCGAGTAGATTACAACTGAAAGAATTCTTGGCATTCTTGGGTGTTTGAATGGTATAAGAAAGTGTGTATATAAATAAGAATGAAGAACAGTCTAATGCTTTAGGGTTGGGCCAATGGACGATGCCATCGTACATTGCCGGTGACTGATAGTGGCCATTCACGGCTTCCATACTTTTCAGCATCAATAGAGCATCTTATATACTTTTCCTTTTCATTGATTCTTTTTCTTTATTGAGCATTTCTTGGTATCTTTCAATCAATTTTTAGCATTATATTTTATGAGTAATTGTACATTATAATAATTAGTATAACTGTAAATAAAAAAAGACTGTCATTGTAAACATCAAGCAACATTTTTTTTTTCTATGACCACAGCAAGACTTCAAACAAATGTGATCTTTTATCCAAGGTTCGAGGTAGACTGTGGAATTTCACTGAAAACAAACCTGATTTTGTTGGCATTCCTCCATCAATCCTTTTGGTGTATCCTTGTGAACATTACAGTACAAGATTTAAGTGCAAGTTTTGAATGTTTTGTGCCCTGCATTGTGTGCTTCTCTTTTCCTTTTTCATTAGTCTATATTACGTTAAAACACACTGAGGCCACCAACTACCAACACATACCGACAACAATAAAATAAATAAATAAATAAAAATGCAGAGTGCCACTAGTGGTTAACAAAAGGTACCTTATTTTCAACTTTTTAAGCTTTTGTATTCACTTGTGATTTTGCACCTCCTGCACAACAGTCATTAGATTGGTCATGACATTTTAGCACTATTTTTCTTGTAATTATTGCCTAGTTTGTCTTGCTCAGTGATGCTGTGCAGTGCGGCTGGTTGGCTATCTGCAGTCATTTCTAATGGATAGTGTGTGTTTGATAGGAGCTGTGATCGCTGGTAGCTGGTGGCTAAAAACTGGAGATGAGCAAAAATGAACAGCACATGCTTTGAGACTTTGTAGAATTCATAAGCCTCATTCTCTGTCTTATCTTAAAAAAATTAATTAAAAAATATGGCCAAAAAAACCCATGAAACTTCAATTTGTCTACCTTTCTTGGCACCAATCAGTTCATTGACTGCACTGACAGATAATTTCATATTCTAATTTATATTCTGACACCCAGGAACACATGTCCTCTGTGAGTGTGTACTATGTGGTCTTGTGTGTCACTTTATCTGCTCTTGTCATATGCATGTATCTCATACTTACAAATGTGCACTTAAACAAGTAGATACACACTTCCTTCATTGCAGTGACTTGGGGGGGGTTTCTAATCATTGAAATATGCAGTTATATGAAATTGAATTGATACATTTAATAGCTGTTATTACTTTCAAAGCCTAACTTTCAAAACTAGTTCCCCTTTTTCATCTCAAGATCTAGAGGAGGAACTTCCCTCCCTGCCTGTCTCTGAGGACCAGCACTCTCCAGTTGTCATGCTAACTAGAATGGCACTCAGTAGAGCGCATACCTCCGCCAAGGCCCAACAGCCCTCTTATTTAAGCCTTAGCACCAACTGCAGCAACTCGTGACTCTCTGTTAGTACCTTACTGAATCCCTATTAACTTAGCTACACATTGGTGGTAGTTGCAGGTTTCTAGCGCTAAAATGCCCTATCTCGCAATGTTAAAGAAAAAGATTTTAAAAATTCCTGGATCCGCCCCTTTATCCGGATCTGCGCCAAAATTGAATGGGTTCTTCTTTGACCCACGCCCCATGCTTCCACCAAGTTTCATGGAAATCCATTCATGGACACTTTATTAGATCTCCTAAATATTCTCAACGAAAAACCCAAATTTAGAAATGCCTAAGGAACACTTTAAGTATCACACACTTTAAGTGTGCTCAACTTCCATCTGCAAACCACACCCAACCTGATGTTTGTATAAGACCACTATATAAATCATTCTTGAGGTTTCTTTTGAACTAGTATGACAAGCGGATATGTTTTTATTCATGAAAAAATATATCATCAATTGGCCTTACGGTAAATATTTATCCATTTTTGACAGTTTGATAAAGGAGTACACTCTGTTTTGTCATGTTCAATAATTCCTTTCACTGTGGCGTAAAAGGAAATTATATTGTTTTCAAAATTTTTGAATTGAAAAGTTTGTTTCCCTTAAATTGACACCCACTGAATTTGAGTATTGTCACATCAGCTTTTCTTCTTCAATTTACAATGTGTCAACTTGTTCAATAGCAACTTGTTCATAATATCAAACATCCATAAACATAAATTAGGTCTTGTGAGATAACTTTTAAAAAAATATTTAAAAAAATAAAACCTTCATTGTATTTTCATATGTTTCGCATAAAATCTTTTATTGGTCTGATAAAATATATTTTGTCGTTTGAGATGAAAACTGCTACGACTACTTTGTCAGCACAAATATGCACAATGTCTATGTTCAGCATCAGCACCAGTGATTTATTCTCGGGGTCAGTCCAGTTTTTCAACCTGCATCAGGAGTTTACACTTTGTAAAACTTTTAACAAATGCAGCAGGTCGTGAGCGGTGTCTCTGCCTACGGAGTCAGTGGAGGCAGACTCTGTGTCACTGAAATGACCAAATCAGGATGCAATTAGTAGAGAGAATTTATTGATAAACAAAGCTCCTTTGTAAGTCACAGTCATGCATATATATTTTTGGTCATGTTTATAAACTCCCGTAAAATAAATCAGGAATGACAGGCAGCAATAGCAACTCTGACACATGTTTGTTTGAGATGCTGCTGGTGGTGAAAGGACAAGCAACAATCATCATCATCAGTGAGTCAGCCATGCAAAGGAGACGTTTGTCCATCCTAGAAACTCAGAATTTTTAAAGAACGTATGGCAGTGTAGAGAATTTTGAATAACAATGCTACCTTGGTGTTATTTTATAAGTTGTTGGGGTTTTTTTTATTTACCTAAAGCAGAAATGCCCAAAACTACAGCGTTATTGCTTTTTTTCTCTTAATTATTGGCACTGGCAGCAGTTGGTTAAGTTTAGGAAAGATCATGCTGTTGGTTTAATACAGAAAAAGTCATCACAACATTAACATTTAAACATTAAGTGAAAGTATCTTCTTAAAAGGGCTTTTGTTGCCTCAACCATTTGCAGGATTCAAGTCATGCATTTTGTAGTGCTTGATTCATTAAATAAACTAATACAGCCAACAATTACATTTTTCAAGTACTACAGTAATATGACATTTCCAGAATACAGGATTGAGTATATACAGTACATGCAAAGTTGTTTCTTTAAAGAAGGTCAAAAGACAATAATGCTCAAATCACAGACCTACATGTGGAATAAGGTGCAAAAAAAAAATCAAAAAATGTTCACTTAAATGTCAAAACACTTGTCAGAAGAGTAATAAAAAAAAGTCCAAAATGTCATCCTCAGTGCTACTGTTGCATCCCGTCTATCCAAACAGTGGTCCAACACTGGTAATAAAAGGTTTAATCTTCTCGGTGAAACACGCTCATGCATTTCTCTTTTTGTTGTGCATTTCTAAATGAGCAGAAACCTTTGTACTCTCAGCAGCTCAAGCACCTGATGCACCAATACAGTATGCAGTATGGTGCTCCTACTGGAATATTCCTATTGTTGTTACTTCTGATTAATTTTTAGTAACATCTGGATTTGTATCACCGTTCTAAAATCTATTATAAAATGGTTCTTTATCTTGCCCATTGAATGTGTCATCTGATTACACAGACTGGCACATTAATATCAGATGATGAGGTTTAATTTTTTTTAATTATTATTTGTGATGTACTTTCAGCATGAAGGTCAAACTTACAGAAATCCATTGCTGTCCACTACATTTCCAGCTCGTTTCATTGCGCACCTCTCAGCCCAGTAAATTTCCAATTCCCTCTCCCCACCCGGACTTATTTTTTGTCTGCTGTAGCATCAAAGGTATTTTTTCTGTGTCCATTAAGCTTTTAATACTGAGGAAACAATCCATTCTCTAATAGCAATGTCCCCTTCACTTCGCATTACTTCTGACCCTGCTTTGCAGGACAGCTCTGCCGCTGTGATTTTCTAAGTTGAAAGGTGTGGACTTGGTTGAGCCAAAAAAAAGGGGGTCGTTGGATTTGACATCTTGGTGGTGATAAAAGAGAACTGCTTCCCTGGCAGTAGGCAGGATTTGATTCACAAAAAACTGTGGCTTTGTAGTGGATTTTGGGGGGATGTTTTAAGAGCAACAACAGAGATTTGATTTTGTTATAAAGAAAGGAAAGAAGAAAAGAAGAGGCAATCCTTAATCTGTTGATTCTTAACGACGGTGATAATTCTGTGCGCGCCGCGAAAAGCTCAGCAACCTAATCACCAATCAGCAAACATCGTTGTTGACATTAAAAATACAACATATTCCACTGGCCTTGTCAGCATGAGCAAAACACTGAAAGGGTGTTCAATGTGTGATAATGTGTGGCGTTCACTGAAGAATAGATGTGTGTTTCTATTCACAAAGAAAAGTGACAAATCTTTTTTTTTAATTCAACTGAAAACACAATGTTACAACGGTGTGAACATACAGATCCTCGAGTGAAAGCGTAATTACGCCAGATAATGTGCAATCATGCCAAGCTCCACTTTCCCTCTGTCTCGCCCCCCTTAAAACCATCCCAAATCAGTTTTGTATGAATGTGTAATTATTTCTGCTGCACAGAGGGAAAAAAAACCCAGCAACAATTGGCATCCTGCAATTTGCTTCCTCGTTTGAGGCAGTGTACATCTGAAAGCGAGGTTTGTGTAAGCAGCCAGCATTGTACGCTATATATATTGAAAATGCACTGGCACTTTGTCGTGTTTCTTCTCCCCGTTCTGACATCTGTGGTTCTCCAGCGCTTTAGTTGGGAAGAGTGTGAGCAAAGATAACAAAATGGTTGCTGTGTGTTCTGCAATGCAACAGTTGGTTTAAAAAATGTACAGTCTGTATTGAGCTGAATTGGTTGTTGTGGGTATTTAACAGTGATAAAATGGCATTAAGTACATTTACTCAAGTATTGTGTTTAAGTAAAAATTTGAGGCACTTCTACTCCATTACATTTCAGAGCATAATATTGTATTTTTTGCTCCTCTACAATTTTTTGACAGCTTGAGTCATTAGTTTACTAATAAAGATGTTTGCATACAAAATATATGAAAACTGCAGCCGAAACAATGATTGGCAGATAATTATTTTTGGTAATTGTTTTGTCATTTTTCATGCAAAAGAATTTAATAGTTCCAGCTTCTGACAAAAAAAAAATTACTGCTTTCAATTTATTTTTAAATTTGTACATAGACAAAGGGTGGTGAATGTGTCACGTTGGGCTATTGACTTTATATAAAGATGGATGACATAAGAGCTCCCCAAAAGTGGAGCCAAAACATCTCGATCGCCCCCCTGGTGCTTGGCTGCAGTATAGGTCATAAATCCCGCCCCTCAGTTTGTTTAGATAGGACATGGGTGAAACTAAAAACTCACACTGGTTATAATGGTTGGTTTTAATGAGTTATTTGATGCTCGAATAAAAGGGGATGAAACGTCATGATTGACAGCTGATTAAGACCACGCCTCCTCCGCCCAATCACTACTGCACGGACTCTGGCCCCAAATGAAGTCATCAGTGCAGGATTGCAGCGCTCATATGCAGCATATTTTGGCTTCATTTTTGTACAGTGGGAAGCGGAGACGCGTCGCCCATCTTTATTTATGTCAATGCTTTGAGCTATGGGAACTCAAAGATGAGCGACGAGCATTTCTCACTTATTTCTATTGTTTTACAAAGCAAACAATCAATTGATTATTGGACAGTCCCTCCGCGTCTCACCAGATGCTCAAGGTACCTTATAGAGATGAGACGCACCAAGCTTTAATGTTAGCTCCAATCCGAACACATCCACATCAGTATTAGACAGTCTCAACAACTGCACAATGCGATATAGTTGAGGATTTGCGTATTGGCCTCAGATGCTAAAAGGTACCTTGTGCTTCCAGATGAAACTTGAGGGGTCATGCAAAGCGTCAGTATCTGAAATGAGAATGTGCTCCAATATTTCAAAATAAAAAAAATCTAAAATCCTGCTTTTATATTAACGCACAAGTAATAGTTTCCAAAAAATAAAATACTTACTCTATTAGAAGTACAAGCACTGAAATGTTTCTTAGAGTATGTTTTTTACGATGTGATATTAGTATTTTTTTTGTTTTCTTAAGTATCTGAATGCCTACTTCACCACTGTTATGTGGTTCTTGTGTAGAAACGCTGCCTTGACTACAGTAGAACCTGAAGTGTGTCAGTGTGCATCGCTGTATGAGAAATATTATATTTGTACTGTAATTTATATGTTATTTTCTGTATACTTGTATAAATATTTTACCTGAGGAATATGTCAGGTCTGTATTTTAAAGAACTCGACACCCATCATCAAACCAACATCAGTTAATGGCATTTTTCGATAAAGTGCACACCAGAGCCTCACTGATGAGACATGTCAGGAGACATCTCTAACAACAGGGTCTTATCGGGATCGGATCTGTCAGGGCCTCCAGAAAAGACATGACAGGGGGAAAGGAACCCAGAACTGACATGAATCAAATAAAATCAAATGAAATCCTGTCGCCAAAAGTGCCTATTCTCATCAATCCCATAATGTAGACAATACAATAAAGTCAGCGATAACAAAACACCCCTGTGGGGTCTGATCTGCTCCTGTATGGAGAATAAAAAAAGACATTCTCAAATGTGACACAGACTTGGAATCTGTTGCTTTTTGACCGTGTCGTGTAATATGCAGTATTTATTCTTTGATTTTTATTACAGGACAATGAGTATGGTCATGTTCCACACAATGACCATTCTAACTAGGTGTGACCAGTGGTTGTCGACCCTATAAAGATGTTATACAAATAAACTTGCCTTGGTCATTGTGTTAATCGTTTCTTAATATTTCTTAATACTTTAATTTAACACCAACATCATATATTACCCCACCACACACAAACACACACACACATACAATAAAAAGAAGTAATGCAGTAATGTTTACTCAGAGACATTTTAACTGTCTTTCTTTTTACTTTTATTAATGTACATTTTTACACAAGTATTTTTATTTTTACTTGAGTAACATTTCTTTAAAGAAAAAGTATTCTAATACTCTTTCCATCTCTGGTCATGTTTACGGGGGTTGCTGGTTCTTGGGTTCAGCTGGTTAGCAGTATATCCAAACTTCAGTAGGAGACAAAATAAAAATCACACATGTATTACTGTTATGTAATTTCAGTTGTAAAGTAGTGCTTCACCCATCTCCAGCGAACTGCAGTAACACGGATGCAGCATTGTTGGAAGATTATTCCCTTCAACTACAGGATATTTTTTCCATATAGCTTCAAATCATTTCTACTAACATGATCCTTCTATTTGTAAAGCTTTTTTTTCAGTTTCTGACATTGATCTGATCTCAATGTCCTCAAGGTGATGGTCTCTCTCTGTGCCTTATAGGGATCATAGCCACATCTATGGCGGCGCGTACAGACGCAGCGGCCTAGCGTTCTCAGAAACTTAGCAGTTTTATGTCTATTAGGACTTATACTCCCATTGAAATCTTCATAATAAAAGACTGTTTTGCCAGACTTGTCCCCAGAGAGCTTGGCTCTTTCCCTGTGGAGATTATTTGCACGGCGGGGGCGAAAGGAGACCGATGTAGGAGGAAACGGAAACGGGTCGGATGCCGAGCTAGGCTTCGTGCAACCCCGCATAAACCTGCTTAACCCAGTGTCTTTCTCGTTAACGCACGCTCTCTTGTCAACAAACTGGATGATTTCAGACTCCGGATTGCCAACCATCACTTGGACAGCTGTGTCATGATGATAACAGAGAACTGGCTGCACGAAAACATGTCCGACGCAGCCGTGGAGCTAGCAGGCCGCACCATCCCACATGCAGACCGCACATCCACCTCTGGCAAGGCGAGAGGAGGGGGTGTTTGTGTGTACATAAACAACAGCTGGTGCACGGATGCTAAAGTTATTGAGAGACACTGCTGCCCTGATATGGAGTTTTTAATACTGAAATGTAGACCTTTTTACCTACCCAGGGAATTCACAGCAGTTGTCATTATAGCTGTGTATGTCCATCCCCGTGCTAATGCTAAGTTAGCTATGAGCAAGCTGCAGGATGCCATCACTAGGCAACAGAATAAACAACCAGATGGAATCTTTATAGTGGCAGGATACTTCAACCACTCTAACCTTAAGAGTTACCCTGTTTTTGATGCCAATCTACAAACCCCTTATTAACAGAGCCAGACCTCAGACCAAGACAGTGCAGATCTGGAATGAGGAAGCCTCATCACTGCAGGACTGTTTTGAGGACACCATCTGGGAGCTCTTTGGGCATACAGACATTGAGCAACATACCTCCACAGTGTTATCATACATTAACTTCTGCATAATTCTGATAATGTCACAGTGAAAAAGCAAATCAAGGTGTTCCCAAATCAGAAACCCTGGTTCAACAACAGTGTGCGAGTGCTGCTCAAAGCCCGGGACGCAGCACTCAGATCAGGAGACAGGGAGGCCTACAGAAGAGCGAGGGCAGACCTGGGAAGAGGCATCAAAGCTACCAAACAAACGTACAAACAGCTCATTGAGGACAATTTCAAGGAAATCAACCACCGTACCATGTGGCAAGGTATCAGGACAATCACTGACTACAAACAAAGCCACAGTAACCCAGCAGCCACTCACACTCCACCACTATCAGCTCACACGGGTTCTACAAAACATAAACAAACTGTAAAAAGGCAGCTGGGCCTGATGGTGTTCCTGGCTGGGCACTGAAAGCTTGTGCTGTTCAGCTTGCTGCAGTCTTCACAGACATATTCAATCAGTCATTACAACAAGCCATAGTGCCTACCTGTCTGAAAACTGCCACCATCATCCCTGTGCCCAAAACCTCAGCTGTCTCAAGCCTTAATGATTACCGTCCCGTTGCTCTCACGGCGGTTATCATGAAATGTTTTGAGAGACTGGTGCTGGTCCCACATCAAGATCTGCATCCCCCCAAATCTTGATCAACACCAGTTTGCCTACAAAGCCAACAGATCCACAGATGATGCCATCTCCTTAGTGCTTCACACTGCTCTCTCTATTGCTCTGTGCAATATGCAATATGGACATGGTTGATTTTAGTGTGTAACCTAATATTTATTTATTTGTTTGTTTGTGCAGCTGGGTGGAAGGTTGCTGCCAAACTGATTGCCATTGTATGTTTTTGATGCAATGATAAATAATCTAAATCTAAATCATTGCTTGAGCAATACTCTTATTTTCTGTATATTTTATTCATAATTGTATCCCTCCAACACTGTATTATGTTGTCGTCACAACATGCATCTGTCTATGTAGACATCCTTGTAAACATAATAAAGCAGGCTGTCAGACCACCTCAGTTAATAAGACTGTGACCTCATTCTTTGGAAATGTTTTGCCATCTGATATGTAGGCCTACATATCACCATATCGCCTACATATGTTTTTCCAATGAGTCATCAAAAATCTATTTTTTATGTTTTACATGAACAAATATGCATTTTGACAGGCTATAAAATATAAAATAACTACTCGAAAATGGCTTTTTGGGCATTTATCATATAACATGAGATAACCTAACTCAACAACCTAACAGGGAAAATGTGGGTGGACCACAATAGGACCTTATTTCAGATAAAAAAAATATATATGGTAGTTAGGAGAGATATGCGATTCTTGAGATCTGGGACAAAACATGTCCGCCAGATAAAACACAGTTTTTGGGTGAAAAATGTACATAATATTATTCATATACATAACCAAAAGACTAACCAGGATAATGTTAGCACAACAACATATGATTTCATGTTAGTTTATAAATATTTTTTTATTCTAAATTATATAATATGTGACCAGTGCCTGAAAAAAAACCCTTGTCCTGAAGCAGGTCTCATTACATTACAGTAACTTAAAAAGAATTTAAAAAATAGTGTAAAATTAAACATCATAATTACTATGTGTATGTAGTTGAGTAAATAATTTCATGAGTATAAAGAATTTACAATTTAAAAATGATTTTAATGTATTTTTTTAAATTAAAAAAATCAGGGATTATTGAGGGCAGCTAAAACTCTGCGGACCCCTTTACGACTTCCTTGTTCTTCCTCATGCCATGAGACCACTCTAGCTCTGGTAAGTTTCAATATTCTTTTTATTTCATACCTACTGTGTGTCGCAACCATAATGTGTCAACACCACAATCATTGAAATGCAAGATACACATTTTCTGTAATAAAGGCTTAATTTAAGTAGATTATAGAGGTCACAAGAAACTGATGATAAACAAGATGGCTACTGTGAGAAACACATGTGTTATGAGAGGAAATATGGTATTTTGTCAACTCCGTCAGATGTCAACACCATCAGGATTTGTGTCTGACGGTGTTGACCCTTTCCCTGATGGTGTTGACAAATGCCACGAAAGTGTGTTATTCACTCATTTTAATATAGTTTACTTCAATGATATTAATTTTCAAGCATTTTATATTACTGTTGCACAGTTTTATGTGTTGAATTTCAACCACTTGCCATATAGCTTTATGTTTTCAATTGAATCTCATTTTAATAGCCTCTCAAGTACTTGATATGTAATAAGGTGTTGCTTATGCTTATCCATCAGAAAAGTATACTGATTGCAAAATGGTATGCATTTCAGACTAGAATGGCTAGAGAGAAGCTGTCAGTGGAGGAGCGAAAGAGAAGGAACAGGGAGTATCAAAAAAGAAGGCAAGAAAAAATTAATAGCCAGCCTGAGCTGAAGGAGGAGTTCCTGAGAAAGGAGAGGGAAAGATGGAGAAATAGGGTGGAGGAGGGCAAAATAAAAAACATCAATGATTTGGAAGAAAGAGAAAAGAGGTCCAAGATAAGGTTTTGGAAACAAGCACAGAAAGAGTCAAGAGAACACAGGAAGGCCAGAACCAGAACCAGACCCAGACCCAGACCCTGCCACAGAGTCCTTTAGACAACAGTTATTTAAACGCTATCGACTGCCTTGAGAAGTCAAATTTGATTAATTGATTAAGTTTTTTATGAATGTTTGAGCTGTCATTTTGAAAGATTTTGAATGAGTTTGAGATGAGTTTGAAAGACTGCTGAAATATTTTGAATTATAGTTTATGTATAAGCAGCATATATTTGAAGAGGTTGTGGACTTTACAATGGAGTTATACATGTCTATTGTGTTATGTTTAAAGTCCCTCTACTCCCTTGAGATGTTAATCCAAGAAAAGAATGCTTATGTAATATGATTTCTTCATGTCTTGCAATGTTACAATATTTGTGAGAGTTCAATGGTCATTTTGAATGAAATGTTTTCCTGTTCCTTACAAGTTTGTCACCACCGTCAGTTTTGCGTCACGACCGTCGGTGCCTTGTCAACTCAGTCAGATGGACATTATATTGTTGTTGTTTTTTAAAGAATATCTGTTTTGTTCCCTCAAGAATATTTGTCTATATAATCATTGCATTTTCAAAGTTAATGTGTAATTTTTATGCTTCTAAACAACACTGTTCATTATGGAGATTAAATACAATATTGGTTAATCTATACAACCTAAACTGTAATCATTAAATACTGACTAATCAAACTTTTAAAAGGTAATATGTTTCATTTGAAAACATGTGTGCATAATTAAGAGAACCAAGAAACTGCTAAAGTGTCAAAAATATTTGTGATAAGGTAATTAAAAATAATTTTACAGACATTTCTATGTGTCTGATGTTGTTGACAAAAATCTAGTGCTGGTCCAGCAAACAAGTAATTTATAAAACAATGTTACAAGTGGGAGGTTGTTCCAAAACATGGTGAGATACCCAAAACCTCATTTAACAAACATGTATACACATTTTTTTGTTTTGTCCCTGATCTCAAGAATCACTATAAAGTAAAGCAATGCATTTAAAGCAATGCATTTATTTAAGAAACCAAGACATCTCTGTGTTAACATATTATACAGTATGCCACCTCACACCAAAGACCAACACTTCTGCATATAATTAGTTGTTTTGCCATTACAAGAAGCATACCTCCTCTCACGGATGAACTTTTGTTTATAAAAGATGTCGTTATATGTTGAATGCCATTTCCGCAAATTACATTTAACACGTTTGCATGTGTTTTTAATTAATACTGTATGCCCCTTAATACCATTTTATTAATGAGTGCATGCATGAAAGGTGCTGGGCACAAACACACACACAACCTAATGCCACATGCTCACATACCATCTGGCAATCTTGGCAAATGTCAAAAGGATTGCTCTGGGCCATGGCTTGCAGAAAGTCTCTTGGCAAATGGAAAAATACATAAATATTTGTGAAAGAATATGAAAGCTGCAGGGCACAACCATTTCGCTGGCTGCAACATCATCAAATGCTCAGTTCAATGAAACCAATTTATAGTAGCAAAGGAATAATCAATGATTCAGTGATGGATATTAAGCACACAAGTAGGAAATGGCTCCAGTGACCCTGAGCAAAGTGAAGCAGTCCATAGTGACATCAACAGTTCAGAGGTGGCTTCACATTTGTTTTTCTGAAAGGACCACAGAGAAAATAGGTAAAAAGGTGAAGTGCAGTTCTGTTTTGTGGTTGAGGATTGTCACCCATGCATACATCACTGGCTGGGAAAGGTGTCCTTTTATAAGCCTCATTTAATTTTCTTATCATGTTTTCAGTTAATACATTTGCTTTGTCAAACTTAAATGAAAAAGTCTTGTTTTCCTGTGTTTTGATTGATTAATTTTCTCTACTGCAGTTTTATTTCTTTCATTTAACTTTATGTATTCTCCCTTTTGTCTTTGCACTGAAACTGAGTTTTGTTTTTTTATTATTATACATTGATTTGTTTTTATTTTAATTAATTTTATCGAATTTCAATTTATTTCTCTTTCTAATGTGTGTTTTTTTAAATGTGTTGTCCTTTCTATGCCTTCTTCAGAAAACCTTCTATAGCTACACCTTAATTTGAGTTGCGTATGATGTGACAGTCTTTTTTTTCGGATGTCTTGCAACATGACTTTACCATATAGGAGCTCTTCTCTTAAGATATAATCAATAAGATATGATCAATCTATCTCTACTGATAGGCTATGTACCACAGTCCTTTAAAGTAGCTGTAATTAAACCTCTTCTACCTACTCTTGATCGATTGAGGTTTAAGCCAACTACAGACCTATTTCTAACCTTCCCTTTCTCTCTAAGATTCTTAAGAAAGCGGTCGGTAATCAGTTATGTGTTTTCTACATAACAATAGTTTATTTGAGGATTTCCATCAGGTTTTCGAACGCATTATAGCACAGAGACTGCATTGGTCAAAGTTACAAATGACCTTCTCTGAACTTGAATTGTTAGATCTTTGTCCTGCATTTGATACCATTGGTCATCACATCCTAATACACAGACTGCAACATTTAATTGGCATTAAAGGAAGTTCATTAAGCTGGTTTAAGTCCCAGATCAATCTCACTTTGTACACATTAATGATGAATCCTGAGTTAATCATGGAGTTCCATAAGGTTCTGTGCTTGGACCAATACTATTCATCTTATATAATCTTCCTTTAGGTAATATTATTAGAAAACACAGCTAATTTTCATCGCTATGCGCATGACACCAAATTATATTTATCAATGAAGCCAGATGAAACCAATCACTTAACTAAACTTATCAAAATCCATATCTCTTCATGTAAAATATTTTTTTAAAAAGATTTTTTGATGACCCATGGTAAAAACATGACCACATTCATTAATTCTATTGACTCAAATCAAACATTATTTGAAGCAACAAGCTTCTGCTATCATATAAATGCACACTTGACCATTAGGCCTAGATAGCTAGCAGAGCAATATCATTAGAGTATGTAGGCCTATATGTTTGTATCAGTTGGCAAAACATTTCCAAAGACTGTGATCACAGTCTTATTAATTGATTTCTCCCTCATCTTCGTCTTCTTAATTTATATTGAAAACTATGGGGGAACCGTACATACAAGACTTATCCTTTAATGCTTTACGGAGCAATGTTTTCTGAAGAAAAAACATGTTTCCATTAATGTGCAAAATAATGCAGCAAGATGCTCCAATTTATTGACCATGTACTCTATAGGTGGTCTGAGAGCCTTTTCTTGCTTTATTATGTTTACAAGGATTTCTACATAGACAGACACATGTTGTGATGATACATAAATACAATATATTATTTACAGTGGTGGAGGGATACAATTATGGAGAAAAATATTACAGAAAATACAATTTAAGAGGGTATATTTCTTTAAGCAAGGGATGTGGTTATGTCCCCTGGGGTGGAGCAATTTTAGCAGAGTAATAGGATAAATAAAACAGCACTGTTTAGTTTTTATAGCAGTAATTATTGTAGTTTTTTTCATATTTGCTATTCATCATAAAAACTGGCAGTCAGGAAAGCCTTTGTGCCTCCTGTAGAGTCACTTGAATACTTAGAGTGTAACTTGTCATCCTGATAAAGGTTTTCACTACTGGTTTCCCACCAACAGTGTGAAATTATCAATGGATGTAGAGCAGAGACGTATTGTTTGATACTGTTAAACAAGCACAGACAGGCAAATCTGACACATGAGGACTTATCAGAAGAAAGTAATTATTCTCTTATTATTTTCGCTTTTCGGATGTGGAAATAATAGTCGTAAGTTGCCAAACTTTCCCTCCCAAAGCTGAGGGACCCTGCCGAGACGTTATAACGATTTGCAGCAGAGTGTTGACATGGCAGGAAATTGATTGGGAATTCATATTTTCTTCTATTCAGCAACTGTGCAAGTCAGAATTAATCTCACTTTAAGTTTGAAGAAGCAGGAAGAAAGGAAAACAAAGAAAGGGAGGCCAAGGAAGACAAAATATCTCCTCTGCCCTCCCCGGTGAGCTAGACAAATTGATTGCATGGCTGTCGGCAGTCATTATAATATAATGCTACAAAACAAAATACAGCCATAGGAGCAGCAGGGAGCTTATGCATCATATGAAGATAGTTGATGGTTATCATTTTGAGACGAACTTACACAATGAGTTACCATTCAGTCTGCGCTAGCCCTCCCACCACCACAGAAATGACAGCAGAGGGGGTTTGTAAAGTTTGTAAAAAAAAAATCTAAATAATACAGTGTTGTTTTCTGTACACATCTACCTAATGGAGACAAAAGACAGCAGTGTTGAGTGGATTATTACTACAGCAGAACATTTTCTATGAGAAAGGCAAGAGTGCAAAAGGAAGAGGGCTAAGAGGCTTGTATGCTTAAATCAAATCAAATCAAATTTTATTTGTATAGCGCCAATTCACAACAAAGTTATCTCATGACACTTAACATGTAGAGTAGGTCTAGACTACACTCTTTACTATTAGTTGTTAATTATTAATATACAGAGACCCAACATTTCCCCCATGAGCAAGCACTTGGCGACAGTGGCAAGGAAAAACTTTCTTTTTAGAGGGCAGCACAGCGAAACCACGGCTTTCTAGCGGGCAAGATAACGCAGTGCAAGCTGGCAGGTAATATCAATGTCATCACACGCAGCCAGTTTACCACCGTCAGAGCTGTATGTAAACAGAGATACACCACCAGACTGTGCCATGGCAGAGGAAGCATCCTCATTAAAGACGCGTTCCCGCATTTCATGTTCCTCAGTAGGATCAAGTGCATCATCAACTGGGTCCGCTGCAGCCAGAGCGAGAGCAGTAGCAGCAAAAGCACGTCTCTCATACGCTGAAGAGGAAATGAACCTAAAGCTAGAAAAATATAGCTTTATGGCTATAGCTTTAAGAAGGCACACTGCTTTGAAGCTTAGGCTTTGAGGTCTTGAGTTTTTCTTTGTTTTTGTCATTTTTTGAACAATAAAT
>JBBPCS010019223.1:0-25936 GCA_037974645.1 Hollardia meadi
GTGTTTTCTTACATTTATCAACAGTGTTTTGAATATTATTTTTCTCAGAAGTGTCAGAACATTTGGTTATCCAGATCCCTAGATATGGAGTCTCTTTTCTGACAGGTATATTATATAATGAAGAGTCGGAACAGTTATGAATGCTCATAAGTTCACATTTGTCAAGGTTCAAATGCAGGCCGGAAGCTTGAGAGAATAACTCTATTGTTTGTAAGGCCAAAGGAACTTGTTCTTTGTTCTTTAAAAAAGTGTTGTCGTCAGCTAACTGACTTATAATTAATTGTTGACCATTTATGTTTAATCCTTCAATATTGGAGATTTTTATAATAATTGCCAGTAATTCAGCAACTGCAATAAATAACAGAGGTGAAATACTGCATCCCTGTCTTATGCGTCTTCCCACTTTGAATCTGGGGCATGTGCCTTCTGGGAGGGAAACACAGCTGTTCATATCTGTATGTAACATAATAATCATGTCTAAAAACCTGTTGCCAAAACCAAATTGTTTAAGTGTTTCAAAAATAAATGTATGTTCTACTGAGTCGAATGCTTTATAGAAATCCAAGAATAGCATAAAGCCATCATCATCAATTAAATGACCAGAATCAATAAGGTCCAAAATCAAGCGGACATTATTATGGATAGATCTACCTTTGAGGAATCCTGATTGAGTTGTACTAATAATCTTTGATATGCCTCCTTTTAATCTTGCTGCCAAGACTGTTGTGAGAATCTTATAGTCTGTATTTAGAAGAGTAATAGGTCTTGGATTGCTTTAACATCTTTTGTCTTTCCCAGGTTTAGGTATTAATGTTATTACACCTTGTTTCATTGTTGTCATTAGTTCCTTTTTATTAATGCATTAATTTATTGCCTGGAGTAGCAAAATTTCAATTTCTTCCCAAAAACGTTATTCCATCTGGACCCAGTGAACGGTCAGATGGTATCTTTTTAATAATGCAGTCAAATTCTCCAATTCTCAAATCCTCCTCACAGATCTCTCTAAAAGAGTCATCAATTTCAGGAACCTCATTGTTTAACTTTTCAAAAAATAGCTTAGCGTTTTGTTCAGAGTATGATGATGTATAAAGGTTGCAGTAATAATTCATAACTTCTTTTGTTACGCGTTTTGGTTCTGTGCATTCTTCCCCATTTATTATTAGACTATAAATTGCATCTTTTTCTTGTCTACTTTTTTTCTAAATTGCTGAAATATGATGTTTTTCTCTCCATTTTCTATCCACCTGGCTCTGGTCCTTTTGCTTTGTTGAGATAAATTTCATCCAACTGAGACTGCAGGTTATTGATTCTATCTTTGTCCTCTGCACTCCAGTTTAACTTACTATAATATGAGAGTAATTCTTTAACCAATTTAGTCTCATCTGCTTTCTTTTCTCTGTTCAGTTTTCTCCTGAATGTAATTGAATATTTCCTGATAGTGAATTTTAAATATTCCCATTTCTGTATTGAAGTAGCTAATTTCACATCCTTTTTAATATCTAAAATTACATTTTTAATATTGCTACAATATTCCATATTTGTTGGTAAATTTGCATACAATTTCCAATAACCTTTGGATTTGTTAGACGTATTACTTTTGGTTAGTTTCAGGCTTATTATACAGTGGTCACTTAGAGGGCTATTTGAAATATTGGCTTCTGTGACATGCTGTAAGATTGAGTTTGAAGTCAACCAGTAATCAATCCTTGATTTGGCTTTTCCATTAGGCTTAAACCAGGTTAACTGCCTCTTATCCTTGTTTAAGGTTCTCCAAATATCTATCAATTTATTATTATTGATAAAATCCCCCAAAATGATTTTTTTTCTTCTTGTGAGAGTCTAGAAGGCCATCTATCCATCCACTCATCAGGAGTCAGACTGAAATCACCTCCGACCAGTATATGATCAGTAGGAAAGTTTGTGGTTAGTTCCCTAATACGTCCACTTCTTTTATACAGTCTATGATAATACGCGGTTTCCCAAATGTTATATTACACAACGTGTTTATGATTCCATTGAAGATTGGCGACAAGTTTATATTTGAGTGGGAAACATTCTCTACAGTAAATTTAAGTGGATGAATTAAATAACCTTTGACCAGTCAGAAAGAAAACGTCTTACCAACGTAGTGCACAGTAACATTCGCCCCACTCTGTGGAAAAGTCTTTCCTGAAACGGGAAGAACGTCGGTTAAAAACTAATATTTTTGAAAAGGAAATATATTTAAATTAAAATAATTCAAATGAATAATAAAACCCTTACCGTCTCCAGGTTTTATTGACTCAACCTGCACTCCCATTGTTCTTTTCGAGCAGCGATTCCCTCTTTCACAATTCCTGAAGCACGAGCTCTGATTTACCTGTGGGCAGTAGTCTTTCGGAATGTTTTTCACTGAACTAAACATTTCCCACAATGCTTAGAGAGGGAAGTAGGGCTCAACCAGAGGAGGCTGGGATTCCTTTTTAAACAACTCCCTCCAGCTCAGTTTATTTTCTTCTTAATCGTGCACTTGTACCTCCTGAGACATCCTTGCTGCCTCTTCCTGTTAGTGGAAGCTGTGGAGAGATGGTACTTCCCTTTCTGGCACTAGCCTGGAAATAAACAGAAAGCTGTCTGTGGGTTTGGGTGCTTAATTTCAACACCGGGTAAGATGAAACTGTTTAATTGTTCTTGTTGGTAGATTAACAGGGCGGACGCGACAAACGAGTTGATAAACGGCCATCGAGTAACGTTAATAACGGGGTCACGGGCTACTAACATTATTGGATCAACGTCAACTAGCGAAACTAGCTAACTAATTTTGTGAAACACTCGTCATGATCTTAAAAACAGCATTTGTTTTCAAAGCGGTGATATCTCGCTTATTTTAATCGATTTGACGTAGAAAACTGACAAGAATTTCTTCTTTTACGTGTAACTTGACAGCTGAGGCAATAGATAACGCTAATGTCCTGTAATGTGACAATGTAGTCAGTATTAGCTAAAGTAACGTCAGCGTAACGCTACAACTCAACATGCCGACCAGAAGCTAACGTTGGGATACATGTAGAGCAGGTGACTAGCTAATAGGTTTCACCTGCTGCCACTCCTGTCTCGACTCTGCAGCAGGGCCAAGCTCGGTTTGTGGCTGCGGCAACAGGCATTGGCGCTTCTTGTGGCACTCTCAGCAGCCACTGATCTACCCAGGCAAATGCCGATCTTTGTGGCAACTGCTCCTGCTGTTTGTGTGGTAGGCTACTGTAAGAAGTTTGAAGCAAAAGAGGAGCCATAACGAGTCAGATGACACAGTGTAACGATTGACAAACTCCAACATAAAGTCAGACAGTGATAAGTGAGTGTTTTACACTCCTGACTCTCAAGGGGGTTCGTGTAGTGAGCAAGGTGTAATGAAATGGGTTTGTTTTTTAAAAATCATTTTAGATTTAGGCGTAAGTTAACTTACTTTTTTTTTTTACTCGTTTAGTGATAGCGTTTTAATTTTTCTGTTTGGTTTAGGCAACAAAATCAGGTGTAGCGCTATTTTTTCAAGTCCCGACGCACGTACATACATGCACACGCTTGAGAGAGAGAGAGAGACAGACAGAGAGAGGTGTGTGTGTGTGTGTGTGAGTGTGAGTGTGTGTGTGTGTGTGTGTGTGAGTGAGTGAGTGAGTGAGTGAGCATTAATACCACAGCCCAGTCACTCTTAGCAGACACGCAAGACACACACACGACCGGGATTTGCCGTGGCAGCTGGCAGAAACAGTGGCAGCTGCCTCGGCAGATCAGTGGCTGCTGTGACTGCCACAAGAAGTTACCACTGAAGTTGCCACAAAGATCGGCATTTGCCTCGGCAGATAAGTGGCTGCTGAGAGTGCCACAGGAAGCGCCACTGCCTGTTGCCGCAGCCACAAATCGAGCTTGCTGTCTCTCACTGTTTCCTTTATCCTCTGGAACCCAAATGCACCTGTCTCCGTTGATTTAATGCGACAATATTCTCAGCGCTTTAGTTAACTTTATGAATTCAGGTCAGTTTCTCAGCCAGCACCTTGACATTCCTTACATTCCCCTTTCGCTAGATAACACAGAAACCCCAATGGTACTGTCGTCAAACCCACTTTCTTTTTTTAATTAACGGCATGTGAAACTCCGCCAATTTGCAACCACTCCGACCATTTTGCAAAGTTGTATTTTAGAATTGTATTTTTGCTGTTCGATGCAGCCATTGGTTTCCACTGTTTTCTATACAATATGAGGGAAAACACAGTTTGTTGACATTGTCCTTATGGCAAGATTCCATTATTGTTAAGAGGTATTACGGACCAGACTGTTCTAATTAATCTAGGTTATTATTACAAGATTTAAAAAAAAAAAAAAAGTATATTTAAGATAATCCTTTATATTCATTGTGATTCAACTTTCAAGAGTTTAGAAGAATTACTTTGTTAATCCCCAAGGGGTTTAATGTTTTTAATACAGTTTACACATACACAGGCCTGAAATGTAGACATGCACACACAGGATCCATTGACATGCAGTTGAGGGGAGACATGTTAGAGCAGGGGTGGGCAACTTTTTTTTTTTTCCAAGAGGGCCATATTGACTTATATAAAGTAAGCAAAGGGCCACAATTTAGGCCGTTTATTATAGCAAATTGGGATGTTTTCGAACTGACCATCGTTGTCTAGGCACAGTATGCTTGCCACAGTTTCAGGTTTTTTTCTTCTCTTTCCCACAATGACAAATTTGTGGCATGGCGTTGGCATGCTTGCTGGAAAAATGTCTCTTTATGTTGTATTCCTTGAACACCGCAATACTTTCTGCCATATCAAACATACTGCCTTCGAAAAGTCACTTGTGACAAAATGTTTAGATATCTACTCTTGGTTAAAATTCCATATTCAGAGTCAGCTTTTTTCTCTATTGAAGCATTTATCCTTACTCATGTCTCTGTTCACACAACTACTAACATAACTTGTCACCTGAGTGAGCAAGAGTCAACTTGATTCCTTAAGTTTGTTTATTTTTTTGGGGATCGTTTTATGGTCCACGAGACAGTTCTGGCCCCCAGGCCGGATTTTGCCCATGTGTGTTAGTCGATGGGGCTGCCACATATTAGCCATGTCCCTGGAGCAGTTGGGAGTTCGGTGCTCAAGGGAATCTCTGCAGTGCCCAGATATAAGTCCATTCTCCATTCTGTGGGACGTGCTGGATCTGAGCCGGCCACCCTCCGGTCCCCAAGCCAAATCCCCACAGACTGAGCTATTGTGGCTATTGTATTGGTTGATACTGTCTGAAATTAATTGAACATTTAATAGAAATCTAAAATTGTATGTTGTACATTAAAAAATGGTCACCAAAATGGGAGAGCATGCATGAACTGTAGGCATGCAGGCAGGACAGTCATTTAAGAGACTACATTTTCTCGCCAGTCTCATATGTTTATAGTTAGGAAGAGCTGTAGGTTACCTGAGGCTCACACATAGGGCAGGGTATTGATAGCCAGTACCTTTTTAAGTTACTAGTACCAAGTAGTATTGAAACTTCTCCAGTAAACAATACCTGCATTTGATCATTTTTGTACTCTGACCAAGAAAAAAAATTGCATGGTTTTGCTCGGAGCCAATCACTGCAAGCTTTTATTGATTTATTGAAAAAAAAAGTATTAAATTAAGTACTCGTTACCCAGCCCTACTCAAACTGCATTGGATACACACATGCATCACTTTTCCTTGAAATTGAGGACTTGGTTAGGGTAGGATTCACCTGTTTGTACTGACAGAAACACATTGGTATGTATTTACAGCACACGGCACTAAAGATAAAAACACAGCCAGTATCTAAAAGTTAATAAGTGAACTGGTGGATGAGGCTGGTGGATGAGAAGGCAACATGGAAAGTGCATGCAAGACCTAGCTGTGAGGAAGAAGCGATTTCACAGTCATCTAGTTTTCCTCTTGTTGACAAATAACACCTGTGTGATGATGTGAAACAAGTAGAGCCTCAAGCGTTTATTAGGAACATGAGCAACACGGATCACTGGTTTCTTTGTGTCAGTCAGCTTTTATGTACTCCTCGGGCTAATGGGTATAGTTTCACGGCTGTTAACCGCTAGTGGCCTGGTTTCACTTGCGTTGTCGTGACAGAACGTCAGCAGCTCTCATTTGTTTATCATTTTGTTGTTGTGTGAAGTGATTATGGCCCTCGTCTTTTTAAGTGACACTACTTTCCACCAACGCAGCATTTAGAAGTTTATCCCCCCTGTCTTTCCTTTCTCTGCAGGATACTTGGCAGACTTGCTGGTCTTGTTTTGTCTCATGCAGGGAATGACCTGTATTTCACGCTCCTCTGTTCTCACCCAGTGTGGATGAATCATTTGAGGTGTGGCTGTAACTCACAACAAGGGGCTGAACCGTATAACCACAGTGTGGCTAATAAACATCCATGAGGCTTGGAAAACAAGTCTTTAAAGAAAGTAATATACAAGTGCCTGGGAAAGTGTGTCTAACTTTATCAGTGTCGTATACAGAGAATGCTTTTATACGATTGGTTAAGTCCAAAGAGAGTTTCTGCTATTTTTATGCCAGAAAACGGAAACAGAAAAGAGTGATGGGGAATATCATTTGATTTCTTTGGCAGAATACGAATTGTCTAATTCTCTTCAATTATTTTTTTTGTACTCAACAAGAAAAGGTAGATCTAAGCAGTATTGATATTTGAGACTAGACTAGGGCTGCAACCAAACATTCTTTTTTACAAAATTTTATTTTAGTCTGTAAAATGGCAGACAATTGCCACAGTTCCTCACACTTGTGAAGATAGAATCCGCAAATTTCTGGCACGTGGATGGTAATGTCTTTCTATGGGTTGGTCAGGGTCTGTTAGTAGTTCCTACACTTTAGTCCATGAACTTATGCAGTCATTCACAGTCCCCAGAAGAAGAACCCTGTTGAATTTGTTGATCTATGACTTTGAGTCAAAGCAAGTCCAAGTTTTCACATCTACTGGATTGATTGGCACAAAATTTGATGCACACATTCATGATTCTTTGGATGGATTGCCACATAATTTCGTATCACTCATGCCCTCCTCAGGATAAAGTGTCTTAACTTTGGTGGTCCCTTAACTTTTCATCTAGCGCCATCATCTGGTCTGGTTAGTTTGATCATCTTTGGTGTGTGACTAAATACCTGCAAAACTAATGACATTACCATTAGCCTCAGCGGTACTTTGTGTTTAGTGCTAATTGGCAAAGGTTAGCATGCTAACACACTAAGATGGTGATTATGGTAAAGATTCTTGCCTGGCACTGTCATTGTGAGCATGTTAGCATGCTGTCATAAGCATTTAAACGTAAAGCACCACTGTCCCTGTGCACAGTGTTGTAGAGCTGCTAACATGGCTATAGATTCTTATTTGTGTTGCTTGTTAAATGACTTAAATGAATCAATTATCACATTGTTATCACACGTTGTTCGGCAAGAATCATGTGGAGTCTTTGACTGAATATTCTAACATCATTTTGAACATTGTGACCCATCCGTCTCTTATTTTGTCTTCAGGGTTCAACAGACAATAGTTGGATCTAAAATGTCTTGAGATATGGGCCCAGGCTTTTGAGTTTTGTATCATCATGATCACTGTCTTTAACTGTCTTTGATAACTGTTTTTTCTACATAGTATTAAATGCTGCAGTACAGTAACTAAAACAAACCCTGAAATTAATCTTCTTTAGCTGAGTGGAATTTAAAAAAATCTTCCACCTGCATGAAAAAGGTATCCAATTACCGCATAATTTTTTCTGTTACCAGTACTTCCGGTTTTAATCTCAGAAACCATATCAAACATATAAGTTAAAACAATCGGATCATTTTTAAACTGACTCTAGCAGCAATGGGATTCTTTCATTGAGAGAAATCCCTCATGACTGATGTGTTTTCAAGCCTTAATCTAAGTAGTCTGCTGCAAACACTGCTTTTGAGGTGATACTGCTCATGTTATGTCAAACACGTGAGCCAGAGGCTAGCGGGAGAGCTCCTGTGTGAGTTTTTGTCACAACTCCTTTAGTCAAACAGTAATGTGTATGTTTTAGGTGTGTCTGACTTTGAACAACTGCTCCTTTTCTTCTAAAACTGTCTCTATTAAAACTAATGACCCACTTTAGAGCAGTTTTCCTCCTCCTTTCTGATTTGCTACAAGCTTTGCTACTGCTACTGTATTCTCATTGACCCTCAAAGGCCTGTTAGCATGTGGACACATATATAGACACTCATTGAGTATCTTTACATTGACGTGAGTATCCCAGTTATGGTCAGGTTTTTAAAGAATCCCAAATAGACACAGCCAGTGGGGTCACTGAGTGCCATTGCTCTAAAACTGGGATACGCTGTTTTTCTGTTGCTTCTTTTTCTGCATTCTCCTCTTATGTTTCTATCCTCTGATTTAACTGTTTTTTAAATATTTTTTTTTCAGGGTGTCAAAAAAAACGTGGAAGACACAACAAGGTCTGAACAAGGTGAGTCATCCTTGGTCACAGAGATGATTGGCTTTTAAATCCTTTAAGAACAGAAATGGGGAACACTGTCATTTCAAAGCTGGATTTGAAAGGATGTGTCAGTCATAGGATTATTATGGTGTGTAACAACATTTTCACACCCCCGTCCCATAGAAATGAAAGCGTAAAGAGGAAAATGCTGATTAGATAAGGGCTTGGTGACGCACTGTACATCTCATATAACGTCTCTTTAAAGTAGAGTAGGAACTGTGGATCCATGTACTCTATGTGCAAACAAACACTGTACCTGTGTCATTGTAATAAATCGTCAATTGTAGCTCTTGTTACCGTGGTGCAGCTGTGTTCTGAGGTGTCTTTGGCTGAGAGCTGGTTTGACTTGAGCTGTTGTTGCAGTTTGTCAAACCAGTTCCCTCTCCACAGGGCTAGATTAGTTTTGCAACAACCTGTTGTTTGGATTCAGCACCATGAAATGCACTCTCCACTCACAGTTCTTTCGCTTTTTGTAGGTAGCCTGTTTGTTTGAGGGCTTGTGAGTCAGCAGAGTGGGGCAAATAATAAAGGTATGTTTTTTTGCATTTCCCATTGAATAATGAACTTTTAGTCTTTTAAATAGCCACTGCTTTTAATGTGGGGCTGGACGATAATGTGCGTATTTCAATGGTTTTCTACTGTGGTGATGTGATCATATTGTGGTACAAAACCTCATTTCAAAGGACAAGGGGAAAAACATTTACTTGAAACAGTTCTTTCAAACTTCATTCCTCTGCACTTCTTTGTTTTCATACTTCTCATTAATAGTCTTTCACAAAGTGTTTGTCTTTCTGCCTGTTACTCACAGTCTTTATTTCTCTCTCTGCCTCTGTTTGTGTCTCTCTCTCTCTTTCTCTCAGTTCTGGGGAGAGTGTTTCTCCCCCGGCCTCTTATGGCCTCCCTTTCTGCCTCCTCAGTCCAGGCATGACTGTCACCCCTCAAAAACACAGCGCTCAGCCTGGTTCCTCCACTTGCAACGACACAACAAGTCCTAGGTTGGTGAACAAGTATTTTAAGAAGTCATTTCCATTGTGTGACTTTGTCTTAGGCCACATTCACAGCATTACTGGCAGTGCTTCTAATTTAGTTTTTCCTCATATGTGACAGATGGTTTTCCAGTCAAGAGTTAGAAGCTGACATTTATTTCTGGGTTTGTGCTAAACCTGATTCAGAGTCATTTGCTATCTTCATTGTTTTTACTGGCATTTCTCCTGTGACATAAAGGTTATCAGATACTGTAGATAAGGTCAGCCATCCAGGTCTAATAGAAGCTCCAACGCAGAATTAAGCAAAAGCACCGTGTGTGTGTTTTTTTGTGTGTGCATGTTTCTGCGCTGACTTTTACTTGTTGAGCTTTATCTCATCACATACCAACTAGATCTGGTCCGGTGCAGATGGATGAGGTCGAAGGCCTGCGTTTGAAGCTGTCCTCTGAGGACTCCGTGTCGCTGGCTTCCTCCTTGGCTGAGCCCATCAACCTAGAAGGTCAGCTGGTCACTGTCAGCAGGATGAGGAGCTGCTGAAAGCTCCCTGTACCTTTGTCACAACACCATGATGTAACTTTAATGTGAAAAAATAGCTTATGGAAACAATGTAGTTTGGATTAATCCTCTCCTATGAAGTATATGTGACATTAAATAAAGAAACCAAGGAATCCTACACACTGTTGACCACTTTTACTTACTTTATTAATGTCATTTTGGTCCTCAGACCTTCATTTGGTAAAATTCAGATAGTCAGTACAAGTGACTGACAGTGTGTGAAATTGATTCCTTCACAGTCAAGAGTCAGTGAGCCCTTATGGTGTGCAAAAGACTTTTGTAACTGGGCTACTAATTGAATGAGTTTTTGATCTGGTGACAGGATAAATGCTAATTTAGTAAGTATTGTCATGGAAGATATTAAAGAAAAAGAAAATTCTGTCACAAATATAGAACTAATAAATGCTGTTGATTCAATCAGATTTTTCATCATAATGAACTGAGAGAAAGATCAGTGTGTAATGCAGCAGTGCTACTAATTTATAACATTTTAAATTGAAAATCCACATTTAGAAGTAGCTACAATAGTTTTAAGGATTTTCTTCCTCTATATTTGTAAGTAAACAGTATAACATGACTAAATGAAAAAAACATTTAAAAATAATTGAAAATAACCTGTAACCTGTGTTAAACATACCAATTTGACCCCAAAGCACAGGCCTTGTTTTGCATGAAGTCTCAGTGTGTCACTTTCTATGTGTCATCCAGATTCCTATTATGCTCTGCTGCGAGGAGAGCTCGAGTCCAATGCCCAGAACTTGGAGGCAGAGTCGTGGAGCGTGGCTGTGGACCAGAACTACCTGAAGTCCCTGAACAAAGAGGCTGTTAAAAGACAGGATGTAATCTATGGTAAGCTTAATTAGATGTTATTACACAAATTGTCCTATATGTTTCAGGCATTCAACTTGGACCTCTTTCTCTTTATCCATTTCCTAGAGTTCATCCAGACGGAGATGCACCACGTACGCACCTTAAAAATCCTTCTCCATGTCTACATGTACGAGTTGAGGCAGTCCTCGCTGATAGAGGAGGCCAGGCTGGAGCGGCTCTTCCTTGGGGTGGAAGCCCTGCTCAGCCTCCACCAGCACTTCCTTGCCTGCCTCAAAGTGCGCCAAAATGAAAGTCAAGAGGAAGGAACCCCAAACAACTACCAGATCACACAATTCGGGGATATTCTCATTTCTCAGGTAGGGTAGAGTAAAAGAGGAGACTTTGCTATCCCCCATTTGATTTGCAAACACAAAGTTGTAGAGTGCTTGTTGAAAAAATAAAATGAAAGGGACATTATTTACTCACCTTCAGTGTCAACATAACACACAACAAGGTAGAGGATCTTTTCCATGCATGTGTTCTCCTAAACAGCTGAAGGGAGATGGGAGCTCCCAGAAAGGTTCAAAAGAAGCACAAATTTACTGTAAACAGATTGCTCAAAATTATTCAAACATTCTTAAGATAAATAACTATGTAATTCTCAAACACACTGCATATTATTATTGCACATTTAATTAAAATGCTATCAAAATCACTTAGGCTTGCATTCGCCCACACATCAGGTGAGTAGGTCTGTATATTTTCAACTCCTATATGCTATATTTGCATTTCTAGACAGAGGTCTACAACAAACAGGATACATTTTGGTGAATCATAAGAAGATCCTACATTATTCCTATCTATATTTGTAACATACTCTTATGCAAATTCCTGTGTTAAATAATACATTATATGTCACTACACTGAAATGCATGGTAAAATTAAGTATGCTAACATGCTAGATTTTTTGCCTGATTTATTTCAGGTGTACTGTTTTAAGACATTTTAATAATGATTGATGGTATTTATTCCTTGCCTAAGTTGATACGAAACCTGAAAATGTTTGTTAGATAATAGATTTGATGGGAAAAGTGTCCCTAACGGGTAAAACTCACCAGTGATATATGCTGTGTATCAGTAGACCAGTACCCAGAGTTTTCTATGCTAACCCACACACGTGCAGCATCTCGATGTGTTGTCGTTTAGGGCTGACACTCATGAGCGCATCAGGATAAGCTACTTTCTTGTGTGGCTTTGTGTGGGCCATAAAACCTCAATATCCTGAGTACTAAACTGTTCTGGGATCTTTGTGATCCTCTCCTCTGTTTCTTCGACTGTTCCCTTTCCCAAAATAAACAAAATGTAGATATTTAGATATTCTCAGTCATACTTTGACAGTGACCTCAATGTGACTTTAGAAATATAGATTTCATGTTTTAATTTTTTGTGTTAGTTTTCAGGTGCGGTGGGAGAAGGAATGATTGAGTGTTACAGTGTTTTCTGCAGTCATCACAATGAAGCCATCAGCTTCTACAAAGAGCAACTGCAGAACAAGAAACTGCAGATCCTTATTAGGGTAAGCAATCTGCTCTCTCATTGGTCAGTTCATGTACACAGATGTGATTTTCTTCATGACACAGTGAGGCCAGTGTTGGCGTATAGTTACAGAGAAAATGCTATTTTACTTGGCAATAAAACAAACTAAAGCGAATGAAGTAGCAGTATCTAAGAGACAGGCTTGATATTTCAACAAGGAATGATGCCATTAACCAAAAAGTAAGTAGTCTGTGATGATTAACCACCATTTACTGCAGAGAGGAGAATGGCAGGAATGATGCATGTCTTGGAAAACAAAACCTCTCTTTTATAACAGAAAATAGGTCAGCTGGCTCTAGTGCGAAGGTTGGGAATCCCAGAGTGTTTTATGTTGGTGACTCAACGCATCACAAAATATCCCATCCTGGTGGAGCGACTCATACAGAATACTGAAGGTAAAATCTGCATCTCAACATTAATATAATCCCATTGGCTACATTCTTTAGTGACAGAAATACCGGCTGTATAAGTAAAGACTGGTCGATTTAATATACTTCATGTTTCAGCTGACACAGAGGAGTACAAGTCTCTGGTACAGGGATTGGCACTGATCAAAGATGCGATCTCGCAGGTGAACGATCAGGTCAGTGAATACGAGAAAGCCACTCGTCTGAAAGAGATCAGCCTGCGTCTGGAGCCAAAATCTCAGGGCCGGCTGAAGGACGGTCAGCTGTTCCGCAGGGAGGAACTGATCCAGGGAAATAGGACGTTGCTGCACGAAGGCACTGTCACATGGAAGTCCTCCGGTAGACAAAAAGGTTTGTGACCAGTTCAATGACATTCTGGCTGTTGGCCTGTTGCTTAGTCGGTGTCACATGCATCTGTGTATGTAAAGCAGTTTACTGGATATTCCTACTGTAAGCAGTTGTCATTAAGTTGAACATGATGTGAGATTGAAGGTCTGATGATTAGTACTGTTTTCCGAGGGTTTTGTTTAATTTTCCCTGCACTGAAGGGGAAAGATCTTCATTGAAATAGCTTTTTATAGGTTAATCTGACTTGAGTTTCCCTGATAACATAGCTCATTCATAACATTTCCTGGTTAATTAAACTATTAACTTTATTGTGCACAAGAGGTGATAGTTAAATGACAGCTTTATTACAGTGGCATTAATTACAGTGCAAGAAGGCGGAATGAGACACAGTCAATAACTCTGTTTGCCTGTTGGATCAAAATTAACCTCCGTACACTGACATGACTTGTTTGTGTACCGTGTTTTACTTGGGGTGAACAATGCGTTTCGCCTGTAGCTTCTTCAGGTCCACTGCCCTTATTGGCACAGTGAAGTCTTGGACCACCATGAATGACTTGAGAGCAGCTTGTGTGTGTGTGTGTGTCACAAAGGTTCAAAAGGCTTTTGTACAAACCAGAAGATTCAGAGAACTAGTATAGCAGCATATTTCCATGTCATTACTTGACATGAAGATTACCAGTCGCGCTTAATGCAAGGTACAGCAGACATGTCTTAAGCCCATCTTCCTTCGCAGCTTGAGTCGAAGCATGAAGCACTTGTGTTGTCTTGATGCTGCGCAGCATTTCTCTCCCTGCAGACATCCATGCTGTGCTGCTGTCAGACGTGATCCTCCTCTTACAAGAGAAAGATCAGAAGCTTGTGTTTGCTGCTGTGGTGAGTTCTCCCCAATGTGCAATTTTTGTGAAGACAGTTGTTTTTTTAACTGGACAGAAGCAAGGTCAAGTCACTGCATCAATATATAGTCGTATCTTACATGATTTGATGTAATAATCCAGGACCGATCACGATAATAATATTAACGCCTGCTGTATTATCGTTGCTCATGCAGGATAACAAACCACCGGTGATCTCCCTTCAGAGGCTGATAGTTAGGGAAGTGGCGCATGAGGACAAGGCCATGTTCCTCATCTGTGCATGCACCACCAGCCTGCCGGAGATGTACGAGATCCACACCGGCTCCAGAGAGGAACGCATCACCTGGACGGCGCTGATACGGGAAGCTGTGGAGCAGTAAGCGGAGGACTTCTAGGAAGAGGACAAAGTTTAACTGGAAAATTATGTTTTGATTACAACATTCTTTATTAAATACTTGTAGCCTTATCAGCATAGCACCCTACTAACTACATTATAAGATTTTGTATGCAAAGCTGATTTTGTTTTGTTTTTTTGGGGGGGGGGGGGATTTATTGGAAAATAATGTAAAAAGAAAAGTGGTCTACATATTTAAAAGTTAAATACTTTATATTAGATAAATATGACAGTGACAGTACTGAGCAAGATGTCTGTGTGATTCAGCTATCCTGAAGAGGAGCTGTACCGCGAACTGACTGCGAAACTGCAACAATTTCAAGGTAAGATAGACGAGATGAGTGACTTACTTATCACACGATCAGTCTGCAAAGCTTATCAGATGGTCAATTTATTTGTTGTTCTTACACAAGAGTTTAGGATGTGGTCATACTACTGGAAAAGGAAATTGACTGAATGTGTCTCATAGTCAACAAAAGAAATGTGCATGTTGTGAATAAATGTTTAATTCCCGCTTGTTTAAACAGTGAACAGCACACGAGTGTGCCTTATCAAATGTAAGCCAATTTCATATCAAACTTAAAGGTCCTTTTGTAGTTTATCTATGAAAATATTTTGTTCTGTGGTTCAGTATTCTGTAGGTAAAAATGCTAGTTTGTATTTATCATATGGTATTGGTTGGATTTTAATAAAGAATAAGACAAGCTTGTATGGACAGTGAAGTTTGCAAGCTTCCAAAAAGTTGAAGCTGATGAAGAGCTTGTAGATTAAAATGTTGCATTGTTATATTTTGCAAGAAACCTGCAAATTTCAGTGTTCATGAAACCTTACTTTTGTTTGCTGTTTCTGGCTTATTCTGCCAAGATGTTTCGGTGAGAAAAAAATTTACAGGATGAGACAAGTTGGGATATTGATGTTAAAAATATTGAAATACATTGGCATTCATTTTGTTTATGTGCACTATGTAAAACAAGAGAAGCATGAAAAGAGCAGCTGGGCTCAGTCTGCATTTGCTGGGCAAACATTATTCATTTTATCCTGTTGCTCTTTAGATGTTCTCAAACTGAGGGATGACCTCATAAAGCAAAGTCTGACAGAGAAACAGCAGATCTTCGCTGCTCTCTACGAGACTGTGATGGAGCAAGAAACCCCCCACAAAGGGCTGCTGCTCCGAGGTGACACCTCTGACCTCCAGCAGGGGGAGACGCTGCTCAAAGGAGCCATTAATGAGGGTAAGAGCTGAGAGGACTACATCAGTTTCTGCTGTCCGTTTTAGAGAGTTCAGTTTTGTTCATCAGTCTTGTTTGTCATGGGTAACATAATGAGGCAATATTCAGTATATCCAGTTATTTCTGCTTTGGTTAGCTATGAAACATTGTAATGAGTCCATATTTGAATTCTGTTTATATGCACTAAAGTTAATATACTCAGTTCTATTTTCCCATACCCATACAGCCGAGTCATGACTCACTGATGCTGTCTTTTAAAGAGGAGATTGAGGAGGGTTTTTTTGTCTTTTGGCTGCAGTGGAAAACCTGCAGAGCTTGCTCTTAAGCATAAGAGACCCAAACCTTCTTAAGGATGAGAATAAGATGCAGGGGGGGCAGCTCAGGAGGGCAGAGACCTTTGGAGTGGCAGATGGTAATCCTGCTGCAAGTGCCATGAAAGGTAAGCTGACATAAAGCTAACAGTAGAGAGATTACCTCTTTTTACGCATGTTGTTGGTGTGTTTACAGGAAGACGGTAAAGAGTTTCAGTAAAACAAAGCTGATATTTATTGCCAATATTTAGCAAAAGTATCTGTTTTATAGAGAACTTTACCTATGAGTGACTTTTGTTCTGTAATACTGTATTTTAATATTAGTTTTAAGCATTATTTGCTTTGTCTTCCCTCACAACAACAACAACAATCAGACTGTCAACTCCTTTCTTTCCGAGCTGAAAAAGACTGTTTGTACCTGTACAATAAATATTGTCACCAGCAGAAATGAGAAAACTCTACTCATATTAAACATGTGAAGGTGTCTATTGACTTTTAATTTTCTCAGATGACGATGCAACTGAGGGGCTCTGTGGCAGCGAGGATATCCCAGTGTATAGCACTCACACCATTAGTGATTCTCAGCTGCAGGAAATGTACTACTCTGATAGCCTGGAGCAGTCTGTGAGTGGGTCTCATGCACAGGATCTAAACCTTACGTCCATTCTGGTGATTAAAATATCGACCGCTTACATTGTTTGTGCTATTTTGCTTCAAGGCTGATGAAGACACAGACATGCCAGACAACAATTTAAGCTCCAGTCATTCCCCTCAGGCAGAGGTAACCCTTCTGATGATTATTTTATTAATTATGGTTCTTTTTTTCATCTGTTTTCATTCATGCAAATATATTGATACCTGTTGCTGCAATTCTTGTTCTCTGTAGGTGTGTGACAGGGTCATACTGCTCGCTCAGAGGCTATACAGCTTACAAGTAAGATAGTTGCTCTATATTTTATTTAGCAGCAACCTAATTTTGCATAGTTATTTTTGCTTTTGGCTAAATTTGTGAAGCTAAATGTGGGATTTGTGAGAAGAATGACTTTTCACAGGAATAATTTGTGTGTTTGCATTTTGTAGATTTCATATGTTTATATTAAATATTCTTCATATGTGCAGGCAGTCATTGCCCAGCAGGACAGCCAGATTGAGCTGCAACACACTTTTCAGTCAAAGAGCAAACAGCCCGCTCGTCATTACAGCAGCTTGCTGCTCGAGCAGGAGAAGCAGCGGAACTTGGAGAAGCACAAGCAGGAACTTGCGAACTTGCACAAGCTGCATGCCCAGCATCGAGAGGAGCAGCAGCGCTGGGAGAAGGAAAGGGAGCGGCAGAGGATACAGATCGAGACTGTGGAGGCTCAGCTGCAACAGAGGGAGGAGGACTGTCGAAAGTGGGAGGAGAAGCTCGGTGAGGAGAAGGCCGAGCTGGAGAAGCAGAGGGAAAACTATCAGCAGGGCCTGGAGAGGCTGAGGGAATCCACAAAATCAGTAGACAAGGAGAAGGAGCGTCTAAATCAGGAGAAGGAGCGTCTCGAGCAGCTGCAGGAGAAAATAAAGAAGCTCATTCCAAACCCAGGACACTCCAACTATGATGATCCTGCACAGGTAAGGAATAGGATAGGAATGTGTTTGACTGTTTATTACCATTGAGTATTCATCTATCCATATGTTTTACATGCTGACTGAAATGTATAATATATTGACAAATATCTGCAAATATTCTTTCCCATCACAATGTATAATCTAGTCAGGGAACATTAAGTCAGCAAAGACGATCATCAATCTATCAACTAACTTGAGGCTTAATTTAATGTTTTGATCAGCAACTCGACCGTGACTTTTACTTGCAGTTCATTTTAAAAACATCTGATTTAAAGGTCCAGTGTGTAGGATTTAATTGGTTGTAGTGGTGAGGTTCTTAGGATTATGGATATTACATTCCATTTCGGTCAATAGATCCCCATAAATTCTACACACATTCTACCAAAAAATGACAAAAGTAGTTTTTTTAGTAATTTTAGTACTGAATGTTGTAGTAAGAAGTCAGAAGTTAATCCTCACAGGTTAAAGGTAAGATTTAGCTCCCTGAAATAACAAAGTTTGAATTAAGCTTTTCCTCTTCCTCCTCAGTACTGGAGCTACCAGTCGTTCAGGGGCAGCATAATAAACGAAGGAGGGAGTCTGACCTTACCTTCAAAGCTCCACGTCTTGCCCACCACCTCAGACTCTATGGAAATTCCTCCAAAGGTTCCACCACGCAAAGAGAGCATCAGCCCCCAGCAATTCAAGCCCGAGCTGCCTATCCAACTGATCAGCACCACCAACCAGGTGCACAAGCCTGCCGCCGTGCATCAACAGATCCCCACCAAGCTAGCTGCTCTGTCCAAGGGAAAGGAGAAAAGCTTCAAAGGGAAGGGGTCCCACCAGAGAACGCACAGTGCAGGTCAGGATACACTCCTGTTAACTTAAACAAAGTTTTAAATCTTTGTGTAAATAAGAGTTTTAAAACTGGTATTATAAACAATGCATTTTCAAGACAAGAGACTTCAGAAAGAAATCAGATGTTAAATGTCCAGACACAAACATTTGACCAAAACTGTCTCATTTCATTACTTACTCATTTTGAACATTTAGCTGCAGCTGAACATTTAGAAAACATTGTTAGTCTGCAGCTGTTAGCATCACTGCTAGCAAAAACTCAATCAGCCTTCAGATTTAAATGCCTTAAAGATTTGGTTTGTGTGTCAACCCCAGTCCTGTCTTTCTGTGTCCAGCCTCTATAGACGTGAGCCAGGTGGTGCCGATTCGAGTGACCGGGAAAGAAGGAGGCAGTCTGAGAGCCAAAAGGAACAACAGTCCTCAAAGAATCTACCAGTCAGGTACAGACGGAAGAGAAATGGCTTCTCAGTCAGTTATAAAGACATCACCCTACATCTAATCAGATTTGTTCCGATATCCCTGTTCAATTGATATTCTGTCCAAAAGTCTTTTTGGGAATCAAACACCACCCACCCACTGTAGACCTATAACGTGCTTATGAAGGTTAGCAGTCGAGTGTGGTCAACTTGGATTTACAGGGTGGTGTTTGAATTTGTGTTGAATAATTTAATTACTGTATAAACCTGCAGTGGGTGTTTTCAAATTTACTTCTTAGGATCTTACAAACATATTGTCTATCGGTATAATAAGTAATTCTGTAGGGGGTGAGTATTTTTACAACCAACTTGCACTTGTCTGATGGACAAATATCTGAAAAAGATTAATTGAAAGCCTTGTTCTTAGACGTTTATAGAGAGGGCAATAAATTATCAATTTACAAAGTTAATATTTTTCTCTGCTTAATAAACATCAAAGGTTAATGTGATGAAGTTAGGTTCCATTTTGATTAATGAATAATATGTAGTAGCAAAGAGGAGATACAAATGTGAAATGTAATGCCTCAAAACAAACAGTAGCCATATCCAACAGCAGGCTGTTCAGCATGTCACCTGCAGGTCGCAAGGATTAAAATTACAGCGGCTGCTACTTTCTATGGCTGCAGGTGGCAACACGTCGTCTACATCTGCATGTATAAACTGCTGCTGCTTTTCTTTTCCTCTCCTGTGGTGCATGTTGGCTTTTGTAGAACTGGTTAGTGACTGAACAGTTAGAGAATCTGAACCTGCCAAACTTAAGTGCAGACGTTTGAGTACAAGGCAGTTTAATGAGATGCTCCAACCCAAAACCACCTCAAAGTCGTACTATGTATGCTTGTTTGCCATAACTTCGACTTGGATGAGAAGATTAGTTTAAACTCGGCACTGCAGTACATAGATGGGAGGGGAGAATCATCTTACATCGTCAGGTGTTGCTGTCATTTTACAGGTTTTAACTCCATTTATTTATTTTTCATTCTCCCTCCAGGCACCTTTAACCCACCAGGCTCTGTCCTCAGTGTGAAAACGTCTCAGTCCTTCAGCACAAAGAAGAGCAGCAGCGATGCTCCACCACCAGCGCCGCCTCCTTTTCCCAAAGACATTCTCGAAACAGGCAAAGAAAGGGTAATATTCCTCTAATCCTGAACTAGACTGGAAATTTGCTAAGGCCTTGTCCATCATAAAGACTTGTACACATGGAAACACTGATGGAGCTGTTGAGACATTTGGACACGACTTCATGACATTCATGTGTGACCAGTATGAAGAGGAACGGCACTGTTATGGTATCTTATCACTGGACACCAGCTTAACTTTTTTTTAAAAAAAAGGTATTTTTGGTAGGGGTTTGTCAAAAAAATGTAGAAATCTTGTACGTTAGGAAAGATATTGTTTTAAATGAAGATGGTTGCGAGAAAACAGACTTTGCCAAACCTTTTTTATCATTATTTTAAATGAATGTAGGTTGTCTTTAACCATTTAGCACTCATTTCTTAACTTTTAAGCTTTCTTTTAATTTAATGAATGGTAAATATGGTGTGAGGAAGCTGTACATTTGTAAAGTTTACACCTGTTTAGATATGAGGATCAAATCATAAATTAAGGGTATGTAGAAGAAGCTACATTTTGCCTGCAAACTTAGATAGTAAATTTAATTGTACTATCAGGTGTTTTGTGCACTGCCTGACTGGAGATGGTGACTGTCAGTAGGGTTGTTTCAGACGCATACTGGAAACTTTTCTGAGAATGTAACAGAATATTTGGCATTTACAGTTAAATAATGTTGTAGCCTAACTTAGCATTTAGCATTATGTTGATGATTTTCTCTGGTACAGATACATTGACCACTACGACCTTTTGGTGCCGTGGAAAATGTCTTCCAAATCCCAACTAATGGGTCATGGAATAAAAAGATGATTGAGTTGACATTGAGGTATTTGATTTCATGTGGCTACAGAAAATCTCTAATTGTTTTTTAAATTGTTCTTTCATTTATCCAGTTTGATATCTAACAGAACACACATGCTTTTACACTCATCTGAATAATTGCATTCTGGCTGACAGAAACAAAGAAAAACAAATAGATTCAGAACTTTCAGAAAAGGTTTTTACTTGCTGTAGTTATACCTCCTCTTCATACTAGCCATTAAGAGATCACTTCCTAACATGCCTCCAGTATAAATCCAGTCCTCACTCTGTGCAAAAAATATATATTGAAAAGTTCATCTGAGGCGAATATGAGGCTCCAGCTGTCTGAATGTGACAAATCATGCGAGTATCTTTCAAAGTTGGTCTCTAGGAAAAATTTCCCTCGTTCCCATCTCTCTGCAGCTCAATAGGCACACACTGACCACAGAAACAAATATTTTGTACTAAAAAGACCAACTTTCACGTGATTTGATTAACTCAAGACCGCTGAAGCATCATTATTTTCAGATAAACATGTACATTTTGTCCCAGATAATTTAACATTGGATTGGATGTATGTTGGCAGGGACAGTATGAACTAGACTAGAGGCCTTATTACAGCAAGCAAAAACAGTTTCAGTGGTATAAACTGGGCATGCAAGTATTTTTTTTACACAGATTTGAAAAACACTTTTTTTAGAAAAACTTTAAAAGTTGACGTCCCTTTGGATTTCTCACTAGGTGTTATTAAGCCTCCTGACTTAATGAGGCATCAGGTTGGCAGTTTCAGATGTGAGACTTCATCACTCAAAGACAACCTGCTGTTTGATGTTACTCAGCCCCCATAGTCCTAAAAGATACATTTTTCAATTTTGTGCACACCTTGTGCTTACAAGTTATCTTTCGGTACTTATATCCAATATGTACTTGTGATTGGATTTGGATTACTGCACCTACATTGTCAAAAACCTGATGAGCAATTACAGCTCAGCCGATGAAGATGCCATTAATGTTTACATCCTGCCCACTTTAAGTGACTGTGCTGGAGCAACAGAGAGGCTCTTTGTCAGACTGTTCATCTCTGCAGAGCAGCTGACCTTTTTCACAGCTGGAGGGCCACACTGAAAAGACATCGTTCAGAGACCACTGCAAGGGACAGAATTATGTTCGGCGTCAACATATGTCTAAGGGATATCAAACAAATTGCATGCCCCTCAAAACCAGTTTAGTTTGAATGAATGAACAGAACACACCAAGTATGAGATACAATGTTTCTTTATTATATGTATTCCTCAACAGAGGCATTAAAAACCACTTGGTGACAACAAACTATAACTGATGAATGAATGATCTCATGTCCTGGAAATCAGCGAGGGCACACATCCAGATGATTAAACCGCTTCATTATTCGACCTAATTATGTTCACTTTGACCTCAACTTCTATGCAGAAATGTTGAACTCGGTTAATAGGCATCATAAATAACAATCTTAACACATCTATGTTGATGTAAAGAATGAAGTGACTGCTGGGCTCTGCTGTTTATGAGGTCAGAAGATGTGAAACAAAAGCAGGATGAATATTGGCTATAAGGTTATAAGGTTTACGTTTTAACAGAAACAAACATACAGACACGAACCTACACCTTGTCGGCCCATGAATTCAAAAAATACTGTGTAAATGCTTCGTACAAACAAATCTATGAACACTGGGAGCAAAACCCGTCGCTCACTCCTCAGCTTATACATTAAACTGCAGCACATCATCGTTTTAGAGTACAGCACTCGTTTTCCATAAAGCAACTTTTAAGCATGACACATTCTGCTGCATCTCCCCACGTGGACACATTTAAGGCCATTACCAATTGTTAAGACAATATGAGCGACTACTGGGGAAACAAATCTGCGGTGGCCAACGTTTTTAACCGTCGCACCACCGATCACGTATACACGGTCTGCACTATAGATTATACACTGGTTTTAGTGTCAAAACAAAAGCATGCAAAAAATATAACCCAAATAAGATCAGAAAGCGACGTATGCCTTAGTTAAAAAAAAAAAGACAATGGCCCAGTCAACAACCGTGATAGCACCACATTTTAAAAGGTGTGAAACTCTTTGCTGCCATCACTCTGATGTTGTTAATAATGTAGTAGAGGGACGAGACAGCAGTGATGGCTTATGTAGTGTTGTATGTAGTGTGTGAGGGTCTCGATATGCTTCAAAGGAAGAGCTAATTTCAGCGTCTTAAACCCGCCTTTCTCTGTGCCTTTGACACTGGACTAGGGGGGAAACTGCAACTATAGTTTGTTATTTTCCAAAACCGACAATCAAGCCTACTTTCCACAGTTACACACAGTGCAAAATCAATTGTAACAATTTAGGTTATCAGGATTTTACACCATATCGTTTGACAAAGTTATTGGAGGACGAAAACACTGGATACAAAATTTTAACCATTCATTCCTGTCTTGTAAGAACTTTTCCATTCTCGATTGAACCCGATAAATCGTTTTGTCTAGTTATAACTTCTTGGAGCCAAAGCATCTTCGTGTCTTTTGTTCAATCAACAATTCAAACCTCAAAGACATTCAGTCTAATTTAATGTCTGACACACAAAAGCTTCAAATCAACGCAACTGAGAAGCTGGCACCAGAGCATTTTTGCTTAAAATATACCAAAAAGATTATTTGATTACCAAAGTAGATGGATTCATTTTCAACTGATCGACTAATTGTCCAAGCTGTACATAACTCTTTGCAAATCAATCCTTTTTTGTTGCTTTGCCCCTGTGAACGAATTCACAAATCCTTGTGATTTCATTGAATAGATTTTGACGCAAAATTTCGCCGTTTTAAACGCTGGTGTGATCGGGCTTTCGAGGCTGTTAAGCTCCTCCATTTGATTGGAGCATTTAGTGTTCAATAGCTTCCAGATTTTGCTTCTCATTCCCTTTAGATGTGACACAGTTAGTAGGAGAAGGTGTTTTATACTTGGTGTGTTTGTCACTTTGAATGCTTCGACCTCGTGTGTCCGATCCTGGTGCCCCGCTGAGCCAGCCATTCGGAAAACACTGATCTCCTGTGCGCTTCCCTTCACACCAAGTGAAAATAAACATTCGTACTTAAAAATTCCACCTAGTGAGACACAATGTAGAAAAAAACAAATAAAACATGAAGTGAAACTTTAAATGCCGTACTAGCGGAGTCCTTTCAGTCACATTTGTTTCCCTCTCCGTCTTTCTCAGCTGGGGGCGTTTCCTGAGGCGGTTGCCGGGGTGAGTCTTCGCTAGGATTGGTGGCTTCTGTGGTTTGTGGCTCCGGTTTAGGTGAGGGCACCTCTATCTGCGGGGCTGCGGTTTGTGTACAGTTGATAGGTGCAAGGACTATGGCAGGCTGCAGGGGACAAAAAGAAGCGTCTACATAAGATGGCTGAATCGTGTTACACAAAATGTAACGATGACGACGGAAGACAGAATAGCTGTAGATAAGAAACAAAACCGAGAATATACAGTCATTCCTCTGTGAACAGGGAGACTAATTGTGGTAGATTGTTTTTCACCACATCCTGCTTGACCACTTAAACGGCAATTAAGTCTTAATGTTGTCAGAGGCATTCCTGTACACAGTCCCATGTTTGCATAAAGAAAGAAGCATATTAAAGAAGATCCCACGCTAAACCACACAGATACCATGCTTACCAGTATTATTAGAGAAATTCCAGTATTATGGACCTTATGTTTACACATTTTGGTGTGTAAATGATTCCTGTTTACCAAACGTTTTGATCCAGTAGATCACCTCAGCTGACTCCTTTGCTGCAACACGACCGTCAAAGTTGCGTCCACTAAAAGTGCTTCTTTTTTTTGCCACTCGCAGGCTCAGATTGTTACTCTAAAACTGCCTGCACATGATAAGACATTGTCGGCAGAACACAATGCAGACAGTCGCAGAGGCAAAGCGTAGTGCAGGTAGACAACATCATTTCACCCTTTCATTATTTTACAGCAAAAACAAATGATGGGACTTACTGTAGCCAAGCTAATGTTTTCTGGTCAGTGACTGTTAGATAGCTATAGCAGCTAACTCTGAAACGGAGTCTTTTCTTCCCTCACTCCCATGCTTGCCTGTGTTGCTTCTGGCTATGATGCACACAGCTGTTATCTCATTAGTTGCACTTCGAAAAAAGGTCAACAGCCAAAGGTCAAAGTTAAAATAATTTTAACTTTGAGCATGGCTTGGTGGCAGCTCAGAGCGGTGCGCCAAGCCTAGGGTAGCGCTGTGCTTAATTGAGCACCACTGAGATTACAAAAAGGATTTTGCTCCTTAAGAAAAAGGTTTTTATCTCCGTAGGGATCCTTTCTGTAATGTTGTCAGACAATTAGAGGAACAATCTCCGACTGAGTGGCAAAAAAGCATTTTCAGTGGATGTAATTTTGACGGTTGGAGTTGCCCCAAAGGATTAGATTACAGCCATTGCAACAGTGTCGCAGCTGCCAGCTGAGACGATCTACTGGACAGATCCCAAAACTTTGGTAAGTATGAATAATTTACACACCAAAATATGTTAGAAAACATAGGGCCCAGGTTTAAAAATTCCAGAAGTCCATTTAATACATGAACTGATCTACATCACTAAGAGCACCACCAATAATGGCTTCAGTAAGCCTGTCACAGATGTGTGTATGCAGAAAAACGACAACATCTACTCTTAAGGGAAAAGCAACAAAAAAGGAACCTTAAGTAAGATCAGGATGTTTTAATGGTATAGTGTAAGGTAGCAAGCTCAGATAGAATACCTGCAGTGACATTCACAGACAGCTGAGCCCTCAGCAGCAGACTAGAGCACAGTAAAATAAAGGGCAGGGAACAGCGATGGGAGGGAAGGAGGGAGGTGGGAGTTGGGGGGCAGTGAAACAGAAAGAGGTAGTTGGAACGGATGGAATTATTTAAAGGGGTTACTCAACTTAAAATTCTACTTTACTCTGCATGTTATTTAACTAGATGTTTTTTGTGTTTTCTTTTGTTGCTTGTTTTTTTTTGGGGGGGGGGGGGGGGGGGGTTTGGAATATTTTTAATTTGGGTTTAATTTAAAAAAAAAA
>JBBPCS010019257.1:0-25916 GCA_037974645.1 Hollardia meadi
CCTTTTTAATTGACCCAAATATTATGATTACTGGACAGTAACAGTTAGCGACTTTTCACGGCATAATGTTAGCCACTTGCCAAGAGCCGGTATAGATGGGCATGTATTCATAGTTATCAGTCACGTGACATGCGCGGTGACCTGGAGGGCAAAACAATGGACCAACCTGGCGGCTCACACTGGACTCTCCACAAGCTGGTCAATTTTCCCTCTCCGTTTCAAGCCACGAATATTTGGATCACCTCTCAACTAAAGAAAAACATAGATATGAAGACAAACTACAGGTTTTGGGCACTCCTCGGACATATACAGTACCCGCCGCCGTATTTCAGTCACTAAAAACCGCCAAGTCCCTGCCAGAACTCCACTTCGGCGATGTTTACATCTATCTTGTGGAGAATTCCTCACCTTATACTGCCGCCAGGATGAAAGCGTACAAAAGTACGGACAGTTACACATATTTTCGATCTGGATATGTCAGTAATGCTGCCGTTTGGGAGGTGAAGGACAAGAAAAACAGAAAGCATCAAATGAGTGTACATTTACAAAAAACAAAGTCTTATCAGTCTGAACATTAGCTTAACATTGTCTTTGTACTTTATTCAGTTGAATATAGGTGCAAAAGGATTTGCAAATCATTGCATTGTGAGTTTATTTACGTCTATCACAGCATCAGCAACAGTTAGTGTAACTCATCAAGGCCATTGGAGTTGGTTGCCTCGGTCCACAACAACAAACAATGTCAGAACGATTATGTAAAGACATGATTTATGACTCAAAATACAATAATTAATATACCCAGTGTTCGCTGCAAATACGTGTATACTTTGATGGCTGCCATTGTCTGCCCTCCCCAGGGACAGAGGCACGTTTAATGGCAGAAATCCACAATCTCCTCCTTTCTGGGTTTTCTTTCTCGGACGGGATTCTGTAGAAACACAGCCCAGGCTTGTCTCCTCGTCGATTTGTGCATCCGATTGAACAACAACTATCCGGCATTTTGGCGAAACAGAAATCACTCACTTCGTTAGCTGGCGGGCAGCGGAAGACAGCATTGTTTTGCCCTCCAAGGGGGCATTCCCCTTGGGACGTGACGTCACGTGAAAACTATGAATAGTGTCCTCGGGTTCTCAGTCAGATCCACCCCTTGCTTCTCCTCAGCTCCACCCTCTCGTCCAAATATGGTCACTTCTGTTTGCAAAAAATCAAGATGGTGCTAGCCAAATTGCCAAACTCGAGGCTTCAAAATGGCAGTCCATAAACCAATGGGTGACGTCACGGATGCTGCTTCCATTTCTCGTATACAGTCTATGGTTATCACTTCAGAAAACCATCAATTTTACCTCACTAACTCTGCAGATTGACACATCCTACAATCTACATGCAGTGGTTAATGCAATTAAGACTACACATGGTCAGCAGTATGATCTGTGCTCACTGCAACATGAGGTGTACAGCACAGTTCAGAGCCAAAGTGTAGCACTGAGTTATGCCACCATGGGTGCCAGTTAGCAGGAAATTTGAAAACTATAAAAATAAGCTAGCAAACATACAAGATAGTTTGTGACATAAGACTTGTGCACCGAAAAAGTCATGAAAGAACAAAGTCAAAGTTAAAACTGAATGAACTTTGAGCACAGAGGCAAGGCTTGAAATGTGGTGTACTACAACATGTTGAGCATCTTCACTCTACGTAGGACAAATGGGATCAAAGTAGTTCTAATTCTGTTCTCATCTCAGGTCGTCAGACACAGATGCTTTGTCATGGCCCCTTGCTTCACATCAAGACGCACAAGGTACCCTCAAGGTGGTTACATTAGTTAAGTTTAGGCACAAAATCTACTTTGTTAGATTTAGGAATAGACTAGTTTGGTTTCAAATGGGACACAAACTATGATGTCCTGGGTGAAAGTTGTGTGTGTGTGTTGCCAAAAGGTACCTTGTGCGCCTGGATGAGATGCGATGGGCCATGACAAAGCATCGATATCTGACAAACTGGCAATGAGAACTGGCTGGTAAAGGGGCTGAAGGGCAACACACAGCAGTGGTACATTGTTTTCTGTGGTGGTGTGTTGCACGCCTCTTTGCAAGATAACAATGCTTCACTGTGTATGGATAGCCACTGTCCTATTTCCCAGTGTCAATGTGGGTCAGCTCTCCAGAGAGCAGCAGCTTTGTCAGTCACTCACATGATTGGCACATTATGGCGACTGTACCCTGACTACTGTCAAAGGACACAATGCTACATGACATGATGAGTGTGTGTTGTACAAAACCATAATTAGCTGTGACCGCAGGGGTGATCAAATAGCATGCTTGTGTCTCCAACTCCATTGTACAGTAACACTGAATGCATTGAATCATTGCCATGCAACACCAAGGTTCATAAAAACTTGACCAGTCTGAAATACAGAGAGACTACTAATGACATCCCCTCATGCTATGACTTTCCAAACAAAGAGCAGCACCTATTGAGTTTGTTTTTAAAAACTATGGTGACTTTTAATGTTTCTGTGAGCTCATGCCTGTTTATATTCTGCAATTCCCTGGCCAGCTGGTTGAGAGATTACCAATTAGACCTTGTGCCCCAGCTAATGCAATATCCTTGAGTTAAATTTCAATATACCAGTGTCATGGTCGCAGGTTATCATTTACCATTTTGATTGGCTAGTAAAGAAAAGGAGTAAAGAGTAAAGAAAAGGACACATGAAAGTGGTGTGTTGCAGAAGACAGAGCGATGTTTCATCAAGGCAGTGATGGACAATGAATTAAAAAAAATCATCTGTTACTGTTTCGGTTGAGTTTCTGTCTGCATCTCTTTGGTAATCTTGATGAACTGAAACCTACGTCTTGGTTACACAAGAAGAGGATTGGAGCAGTTACGTGGTGAGTGGAGAGGCAGCAGGAAGCTAGTAGAGCTCACCAGGGTTCGTGTAATGCCTGATTCCCTTCCTGCTGTTGGCAACCAAAGGAATTTAGAGTATGTTGTGGCCGGTACAGTCGAAAGGTTTAAGGTGGTAATTAAACCCCCAAGACCTATCAACAAATGATTTTACCAGTACTACCAGTGCCGTGACACTGGTGAGTAAATCATATAAGTTTATGTCAAACTAGAATTACCAAGTCATGGTTGTATGCCTCCAGATTCATATAATATATGTAGTGACTGATAGAGAGCTTGGTAACATCACATGAAGCTCAGTATCAAAAATCAAAGAGCTTGTGGTGGACTACAATGCTTCAAATATGGATTGTTGCTGCAGAGAAGCTACAAATTCTAAAACATAGATTCTTCACACACATGTTCAACCTGGCAGCACAGAAGATCTAAACAATCAGCACAGTTTGTGTAAAATGTCATAGTGTATGAATTCTTGAGTTATGACTAAAATTGTAAAAAAAAAACATAATGCCTCCGGCCACAGCTGACGCCAGCGCGGAGGCATACAATTTGAACTTTTCCAATGCTCACAGTACTGGATGATCCTCAGCATCTTGTCCCAGACTTGGTGCTGCACACAGCTCTGGTGTTTGGCCACATCAAGCAGGGTTCCGAATTCTTCTTCAGGCTCCTCTACTCTGCTCTGAGTCCTGGAACAAACAACAGAAGATGACCTGCTACAATATCTGTAGCTGATGCTCCGCGTTGGCTGCATTGTGTGCAACACTTGCTCTTGATTTAAGTACTTTGTATGGATTTATAAATGACAAAAGGAGTTGACCTTCTTTGTAGAAATATTAAACTCCTAATTCCTGATATTTTAGTATTATGTATGTAGATATGTCCTTTCTTTTGAAAGTCAGTGACACAAAGCTGCTATTTAATTTCTGGTAAAAAGTGTAAATCTTTTTATTATGAAATAAATTCTTGTAGAACACATTAGCTAAATGAGCTTACCATTCAGAGGCCTTCTTGTAGTTCTGTGGGGACAGAGAGACAGATGAACTACAACTTCACTCTCATCATGTGGGAAAGGGGAGGGGAAACAGGACAAGATTGGACCACAATAAACTTTTGAAAAAGGTTTGTAAAGCTGGCACAAGGTCGCTCCCCTGTGACCTGGTCAAAGTTTTTACTTGGACACCAAAGTGTTTAAATTTAATAGTTGATTGCCATGGATTCCCTGAGCAAAATCATCCTGGCACTTAGAACCTTAGCACTACTATCAGGTCAAACTATCAGGTTTCCATACATGCTAATGAAAATAGGAGTCAGATGGATATAATGGAGACCAGATACTAACCCCCTCCCTTGTTCTTTGGGGTTTCTGTGACCAAATAATGCACTATGCATATCTGGCAAAGGTGATGTGCTCACTAACACAGATTTAAATAATTTATTCTTAGATCTTTTAATTGAACTTGTGAAAAACGGGAGCAAAAACAAAAGTGCTGCATTTGAATCAAATTTGCTGTGCTGTAAAGTATATGTACTTTGTGAAAAATAGGCAAATCTCACAAAAACAAGGTTGTATGCCTCCGCAGTTTCCATCCTGCCCAGACTCGTATATTGGGTGTTTTTCAAAGTCAAGGAAGGATCCCCAAACGGCAGAATTTTCATTTCATTTCATTCAACTTAAAATAAAATAATTGCTTCAACTGATAACTGGGTATAGGGCTATGTTTAAATTAAGACCTTAAGACCCGTAGTAAAACCTGTTCCGATCCACACTCCAGTTCTGAAGGTAGCTGTAATGCAGCTTAACCCACAGAGGCAAAAGTAAAACACTGTGTTTGTTCTATTTACTTAGAGACATCAGGAAATCCTATTTCAATCCTCTTTAGTTTTTCTGCTCTTAAGAATGCTCTGCTGCGATCGTGGCCCTTTCAGATGGTTTTTAATCCAGCCTGGAACTTCAGTGTCATTTTGGACACTTTGTACAATAAATTCATAATGATGAATCCAATACTTAATGTCTTCTCTGATTATTCATCCATTTTACATTTTTAGTAAAAGGTTAGGAAGGTTATTAATTTTCCCATGATGCCTTGAGAGAGTGTGTTGACCAATCAGATCAATCAGTGTTCACGTCTTGTCCACCAATCGGGATGCTGCGCTTCTGTGCCACTGATCTTCAGCACATTACACAGTGAAGTAACATGTTGTTTACCAGATCGTATGTTTGATGATGTGTACTATCTGCGCAGCACTGAACATGAGGCGCAGCATAGTGTAAATGTAATCAGTAGTGTGTACATCCTCCTGTGCACATTTGGATCATATTGTAAGGGTTGTGCACACAGCACATATATCATTCTTATGGAAAAATGGTTTTTATTCAGTTTTTTCATGTTTATTTTGGCTCTGGACATAGAAACAGACAGTAGGTATAGTCAGAAGACTGGAAGCTCAGTGTAGAGCCAAGAAGAAGAATGATGCACACTTGCTAGCTTGTTCCAATGGTGTCTTCTCGGAATGCTAGGAAGGACTCTCGCCTAGCCTCTGGAGGACCTGACTTCCTTTACTACTACTTTGAGAAAAAGCCAATATAAGTAGTTACTGATAAAGAGTTTGGTCACATGGTGCCATGACAATCACCTGAAGCTCAACATCAACAAAATCAAAGAGCTGGTGGTGGACTACAATGCTTCAAATATGGATGTTGCTGCAAAGAAGCTACAAATTCTGAAATGTGAATGCTTCACACACATGTTCAACCCAGCAGCACAGAAGATCTATACAATCAGCACAGTTTCAAGGTGGACACCTAAGATTAGTGTCACCAATTAAGTATCTGACCAAAAGTGAAATATGGTCACAATCTCTCCCTCTGTTCCTGAGTTATGGTAAAGTTGACCTTTGACCTTTTGGATATAAAACGTCATCACATTTGTGTGAAATGTTGTCATAGTTAGCATATGAACAATTAAAATGACTGAAAGTTTGTAAATAGGTCACAAACTTCTTGACCTTTGACATCTGACCACCAAAATCTAATCCTTGAGTCCAAGTGAATGATTGTGGCAAATATGAAGAAAAATTACCTCAAGGTATTCCTGAGATGTGAAGAATGGGATGGACTGACTGACAGATGGACAACCAGAAAACACAATACCATAATGCCACGGCTATTGCCCGCAGAGAGGCATTAAAAAACACTAGTATGTAATTAGTTTAAAAGATATATTTAAGGTTGTTGCTAGGCTTAACATTGTGAAAAAGAAAATTGTTCTTAGTCCTGGGATGCAAACTTGTCTTTCAGGATAAATACTAAAGGGAATAGGAATTACCTTTAGAAAGAGGAGGTCATTGAAGCCCATGGCCTCTTCTGTCTCTCTGATACTGTTGGTCAACATCTGTATGTCATCATTGATCCTGTCAATCTTTTCTTTCATCCTTTGACCCTTCTCCTCCTCTTCCTGTTTCAGCTGTGACATCAGAGCGGCCTCCTCATCATGGAGGTACTGGTGCATCTTCTCAAACTCCTCCCTCAAGACCTGGGCTGTTTGTACTGATTGGCTCTGGCAACAGGATTATGAGGCATCATGTTAGAGTATTTCTAGGCGGCTATATTTATTTTGATTGCTAAAAAAGTGAGTGGTTTTGTGCCAATATTTCTTTACTCTTTAAATTTGTCCATTCCCATAGCAAAATGATCCACTAATTTCTCCAGAATTTCTGGAAAAGCCAACCACATTTAGAACATCACAGGACTCACAGCTAAAAACCAAACTATAGGTGAGCAACGATTTATGAGGATACCTAAGCTTCACTACAAGACACACATGCCTGAAACAGTCGAGCAAACCTTCTTTAACACGATGATTTATTTTAAAAGATGATGTGAAAGGAGCAACTTGGAAAATATGGCCAGAATTCAAAGGTAGCTCCAAATATATAAGGGGCAGCATATCCCAGGGTATCTCTACGGATATTTATCTCAGAATCACGCACAAGACTAGAACAATCTGTTGATGGATGGTTTGGACCTGGCAGAGGAAATAAATAAATAAATAAAAGCTCCTGAAATCCAAGAGAAATATCTTCAACTTCAAAGTATCAGCTTCAACTCTGGCGTATGTAAACTTTGTGCAGCACTTTTAGATACTTTTCTAATTTGTACATGACACTTGTGGGCTTGGATCCTGCTTCTGTGAAGCTGCTGTAACTTTCTTATAATGAGTTCTAAGACACCATGTAGGTGTGAAGAACTAATAATTCTCCAACATGCAGTACCTTGATGTGAGCAGCAGTATCCTCCCAGGTTTGTCTGATGGAGATTAAACTCTCTAACTGCTCCTGGAGACTTCTGATTGTGGATCGCAGCTCTCTCTATGGACAGAATATCAGGCCATAATATACATTACCAGAAACAGGGCCAGATTTCCTAAGAAAATGTTGTTGTGCAAATTGAATTTGCAGCTGCAGCAGTGTAGCACATTATGTGTTTCTGTGCCTGGTCCTGCTCTCCAGGTGCACTCTGCGTGTTTAGTTTGAGATTTCTATGAGATCACTGAGCTCAGAGAGGAAGTGATAACATGTAAATCTGGCTGACAAAATCATGAGAATAGCATTATGATACACAACACAGGGGCAGACAATGAGGCATCTTGAGAATAAAAGTTCTGATATTACACTGTTTCTAAATATTTATTGTATTTTAAACACACTCTTCAAAGTATATATATATATCTATATATAGATATATATATATAGTTTTTGTGTAATCCTGGTGTCAAACAAACAAACCAACCAACAAACGGACACAGGTGAAAACATAACCTCCTTGGCGGAGGTAATTATGTTACTATTGTAACATAATGTTATATATATATACATATATATATATATATATATATAGATATAGATATATATATATCTATATATAATGTGAAAGACATCTCCTATCTCAGCGCATTCCTTCTTGGCGTCATTCAGCTCATTGTTTTGGCTTTCTGGCTAATAGACTCTGCTCTTATTATCCTTGTATTCAGCAGCAGCAGACAGCTGTCATCAGTGATAAAAGTGATAAATCCACTGTACACTACCAGCTCAACAAGAAACAGCAGAGAGACATAGATTGCAACTAGCTCATGAACATAGTGAAGCATTTATGGTTTGATTGGAAGCTAGCCGATAGCACCCTTTCTTGATGATCTCGGTCTGTTTGTTTTGTCCCGCATATGAGTGAGATTGCTGTGTTCACATATGACCAAATGAACAGATCTTTGGGGGAACACTCCCGGTTTCGAAAACAATTGTTCCAAATGAGCCAGGTGTGAAAACACCCTTAGTGTTGATCTTCCATAAAGTTGGAGTACTTGTGAAGGAGATAAGAGTTAAGCTCCCACAATGCAACTTGAGAGCATCTTTCATCATATTCTCAGGCTGAATCCAAATGTCCAGACATTATCACCCTTGCAGACCTTGTGGGTGCGTTCGCGTGGAGTCTGCAAGTGCTGAGTGCTGTCCAAACCTGCAATTAATCCAGTGCACAAGGGCCCTCGAGCGGACTGCAGACTTCACTGATATAATTTCCCACAATTCATTGCAATACGGCTGTTACATTGTGCTTTTCCAATTGCTGACTAAAAAGCAAAAATAACTTATTATTTATTAGTTGGTCCATTGTATTGCATACAATACAATGACTTTATTAAAACATTCCTTGAATCTTGTAGGTCATAAATAATAATAAACTACATCATGATACAGAAATATGTAGAAGTATAGGCTGCAGAAGTCATCAAAGTTAATTTTATTATTGTAGCCTTAGTCTCGTGCCCTCTCAGACTTGACATGATGACCGTGAACATGTCACTGTACGCACAACTGAAGTCCGCAAATGGACATTTGGATTCAGCCTCACTGTTCACACCTGCAATTTATAACTACAGCTTTCATGGCTATTTTCTAAGACTTGACAAATTCCCCCAGATCCACTGCAGATATTCAACAATTTCCGAGAATTACTTAAGCTGATCGTCAAGTGTTTAATAGGTGAAGCGTCCCTTTAATACATACATACTGTTCCACTGAGTGCAGTTTGTGTCCTGGTGCTTGTGTCTGACCTTGCAGTCGAGGACAGCCTCCTGTATGGAGCAGCACTGGTGCCCTTCATGCTCATCCATCTGACACTGCCAGCACAGTGGCTCCCCCTCCTCCAGGCAGAACATACGGAGCACTTCCTCATGTTTCATACACAACTCCTCCTTCTCCTCCCCCACATATCCACCTACAGCTTTCCCTCCATCCACTGCCACTTGGACACTCTCCTCCACAGCTCCAGGCATGACCCAAGGTCTCCTGTGCTGGCCATGGAACAGGGCTTCCAGCAGAGTCTGAAGGACCGAGTCCATCAGCTGTGATCCGTAGCAGATGGTGCAGCCGGCCTGGCCCAGCTCAACGTGGCTCAGCTCGATACATGTGGGACAGAGTTTGTGGCCACAAGGTAGCGTCAGTATGCCCACCAACTGGCAGCACGGACACTCAGACTCTTCTACGTCTGTAGATTCCCTAACAATGACATTGTCTCTATGTTGATCATCGGGTGTGTTAATATCTTTGTCTCGGTCCAGCTCTTCCTCTTCTCCATGATCAGCCTGACCGGCCCTCTCAGCCATGACAGCACTACAGATGACTGGTTAATTGTAATAAAGAATAAATGCAATTTGCCTGAAAAACAGAGGAGGTTTCTGTCCCTGACTGTGGACTGCAGGCCCGCAGTAGCATCAATGCAAAGATGTTCCTCAGTCCACATGCAATCTGAGCTTTGCAACAGGTTGCAAAGTCACTTGTGCACTCTGTAACCACAAGCTCCTCCCCCTCAGCTGCTGCACTCCCTCTCCCCTCTGAGTAATGAGGTCGCAAAATGTCAAGATAAAAATACTCTTGAATTAAAAACAAGAGACTCGCAGTACAAAGCTGATTCAATAGAAGGAAGAAACACCACTGACACACGATCCAGCACAACCACAGCCTGATCTGCTGGGTTGACCACAGCCTGAGTTGAGGGGTTTAGGGCTTTGCTCAAGGGCACCTCAGTGGTGGTAATGAGGGAGGGGCAAGTGGTGCTTTTGCCCCAAATAGTGATCTTCTTATCAAAAATTCAGAAACTGACTCCACTTGTTTCAAAAAGAAGTCTGATTGTATGCATGCTTATGAGAAAATAATCAATTTACTACTTCAGTAAACACTTTCCTAACGAGTTTAGGGTCTCAGTCACTAGTTTTAAATCTTCTTCAGTACAGCATGATGTTCACTTAGTAAATTATGATCCCATCTAGACTAAAATAGAAAATAAAGCAAGGTATCCTTTGGTGCATGGCTACATTGTGACTGACAAGTCGATAACAGGGTGTCCTTGATGACACTGTGCACTATATAGGGATAACAGTCATACTCACACACTATGCATTGTAATAAATCCCTAATTTACAAGGCAAAATAACTGTCTTTTCCAGGTAACTAATTGTGGGACGTTGGGTGTAACTTCCAGGTCAACCTGTACTACAGTGGCTAAGAATCCGAGAAAAACCTCTGCAATTCTCTGAGCTCAAAATCACAAATTTATAGAGTAGAGTAAATTCAAATCATAACATTTTTTTTCAGAACAGGCCAGATTCACAAAAATATCTCTTTAAAGTCTGAATGCTTATAATAATATGGTGACTGTGGGCTGAAATCACCAGAATTTCATTGTTGCTACATCCTATTGGAAGTAAAATTTGATTAGGTCATCCACTAAGGGTATAATACACAGCAAGTGGTGGCATCTGTGGTGTGATGAGGTTGATCAAGCCTTGAAAACTGAAGAAAAAAACAACCTACTACTAACTAACATCTTATTCACCATTGTAGTACCATTTAACTCCACTTTAGGTAATCAGAGTTTGTCAACCCTGACTTTCCTTGATAACCCCGAGTTAAATCTGAATAGGTTAAACCCCCTTTGTAGTACAGCCCTCAGTACTAAAAGAGCAACAGTGGAGTGCTTGTTGGCCATGTCCAGTCCCTCATTAGTCTTTATGCAGACGAGGTCATTCAGAGGGAAGTGGAGTGAGCACTTAGTGCAGGAAAATGCCAAAAAAAAGGATCACAACAAACAGTAGATCAAACTGAGAAGCATCAAAGCATTTCAGGTCACTAACTGTGCTGGCTCGGCCCCAGCGGCAACATGGATTTAGCAGCACAGGAAAAGAAATCTCTGACATAATGAGATCCATGTCTTCCACATTTGTCTGTCTAGCAAATGCTTCAATCGCCATCCAAACAGATCATAAATATTATATATATATATATATATATATATATATATGATATAGTAATATGATACTGTATAATTATTTTTGGGGCAGCTTTTATATGCCTTTATTGATAGGACAGTTGAAGATATGACTTGGTTGGAATGGAACCAGACTGCTAAAGACTCAGCCTGTAGATGGGCTGCACGCTCTACCAGATGAGGCCTGGGGCACCCTGTGATATTGGTATACACACTCAGCTCAGTTGTTCTTTTTCATTTCCTTCATGCATTCCATTAAAAGCACACTAAACTGTTAGTGTGCATGCTGACTGTCTTGAGTATTCTTGATTTTAAACAGACTGAAAACTTGCTTGGATTTACAGCAGTGTGTATTACAGAAATGGAGCATTTTAAATGCAGAGAGCGCCATCTTTTGGTCAGACAGCACCAAGAGGAACATGCTGCTCACAGCTGCTTATCACAGTTTCCCCACATATCCGTGTCCACAAGTAAGGCCTAGTCCACAGGTACATGGGTATTTTTGAAAACTGGGTTTTTCCGCCTTCGTTTAAAAAAAAAAAAAAATCACGTCCACAGAAGCACTGTTTTAAAAAATATCTCCGTCCACATTAAAACGCAAAATATGTTGTCAAACGCTGTCAAGAGCATGCCAAAGCAACAGGTGGTGATATAACCCTAACCGTATTGCCATGTTGGCCAATCAGAAGCCAGAAAAAAAGTTATTATTGGTTCCGGTAGGCAACAACAAGGTCCGACCGGGTCTTGTCCAAAACCGTGGGAGTGTGTGTTGAATGTAGCAGCGACGTCCGAAGTGCACTCTGACGCCTCTGTTCCTCTACATAGAGGGAGAGTAACTGTGTGTGTAAAAAGTCCGGATAGCAACGTTAAAAGCAAGAGTATTTTAACTACCTCCGCCATTGCAGAAAATTGCCTCATGTAAACAACATAGACACAGCGCACAGTCTGACATCTGACGTCGTAAGACAAAAACTCCAGTTTCCCTGTCGACGCGTCAACACTGAAACAGAGTTTGTGAAAATCTTCACCCTGGAAGGAGTTTTGTAAAGGCTCTGATTTCAGTGACCTAAAACAGTTTGCGTGTGGACGAAAGGCCAAAACTCATAGAAAATGCTACGTTTTCAAAAATACCCATGTACATATGGACAAGGCCTACTCTGCTGTTGTCAGCTGAAAACCATTGACAATATCTGTAACAAGTCAGCTTAGGGTGAAAACAAAAGTGTTGTCTATGCACAATGTATTTCTGAGGAAACAAGTTTAGCTCCAGTTATGGTCGTAATTGTGTTGGTTTTGAGATTTCAGCCTCCACCCAAATACAATTAGATGAATGGCGCAAGTGCTACCAGCAAAGCTGTGTAGGTTTCTTGTATGTATACATACATTGCATGAATCTGAAAGTCATGCATGATGCTGCTGTAGATATTGGGTGTTCACTTGTTTGCTTAAACTCATTTATTGAGTCCCTTTGTTTGTCATCATGCTAATGACAGGTTGATCTCAGAAGAATGAACCAGCTGAAAATGTTCAGAGAAACAGTTGAACAAGTTCTGCTTAAATATTTGCACTGACTTGAGGAAACCCATCATAGCTGAATTATTGTTTGAAACATCTTTTGTCACAGACCAGTTCCTCTTTGTGTCGCACCTCAGCACAATAATACAGTTCCTCTGATTGGTTTTCCTGTACTTGGCAGTCTAAAGGTGCTTTCACACCTCACCCGTTTGGTCCGGACTTTCTGACTTTTCAGTTTGATCCGAACCAAATTTACAGGTGAGAAACCTCCCCCCGGACCTTGGTCTGGACTTTCAGGTGTGAAAGCACCCTAAGTCTCCTATGCCTAAGGTCTCGCATAAATTTACATTAGTAAATTTACAGTTGTCTGTATTTTACAAGAAATACAAATTGTTTGATTTCTCCTCCTTGGTGTATATTTTAAGGAAACCTTCAGTGTTTCCAGTTTTTCCTCTAATTTCCCAGGGTCTCCTCTTGCCCCTGATATTATATTTGGGCTCCACCGCTCATCATCAAGCCATTAACAAAGTTCACTTTCTGCTCCAACCTTCAGTCCAGCCTGTCCCTTCGTGCTGCTGCAAAAGATTGTCCACCAGTGCTGGAGAGGCAGTAAAGGAAGTTATTAGTCAGCTGATGTGACATTCACTTTATACATAAGGTTTCTTCCCAGTTGCACTCCTGTTAATGTCAAAGTCACCCAGAAACAAATTGACTTATTATACCAAACAAAGATATCTTGCTAAACAACACACTGTCATGTCTTTGCCAATTAAACAAAATGACAAACAGATATTACAATATCTATATCTATATCTATCTATCTATCTATCTATATATCTATCTAAAACATAATGCATCTACTCTGGGGTGTCATCATCACATACCTTTAACCACTCTCAGTCAGCATCAACATTAAACTCTGAAAGGGGTCATTTTGGATTCTAATTAGTACTTTTACGTTTGAAGCTTTAAGCACATGCAGCTAATAATACTTCTTCTTTGACCTTAGCGGCTACAGTGAAGATTTCAGTGGAAAAAAGGGTGTAAATAACGTCCTTTTAAATCAATTGGGGATTTTGGGGCTCCCAAAGACTTGGATTACGCCAGACGGGTTGTTTAGTAGAATGCTGCAACACTGTTTTGCTGTGAAGCTTCGGGAATGTTTTGTGGCAGGGTGGTGAGTGGATAATGACTGAATTTTTTGGGTGAACTTTTCCTTTAATGCTTGTTTTTAAGAGTTAGATTAGAATTAGGTTTAGGTCAGGGTTAGGGCATGAGTTAGGGTTAGGCATTTAGTTGTCATGGCTAAGGTTAGGGCAAGAGGCTAGGGAATGCATTATGTCAAAGAGGTTAAAGTGCAATGCTAATTAAGTAAAAGAAAGGAGTTTTGTCAGCAAAATATACTTAAAGGACCAAAAGTAAAGTACCCATAATGCAACAGAATAACTCCTGTCAGTGCTATATTATTATTAATCAAAATATCTGATTGTCATGGCTGTTATGGCTAAGCAGCATTTTAATACTGTAGCTGGTCAAGTGGAGCTAATTTAAACTTCAATGTTATTTTAACCTATAACATTACATCATATTTTACATGCTGATCAAATCATATAGCCTGCTTTCAGACCTCTGAATCACCACCTTAATCCCCAATTTGTTGATTCAAACTGTGAATTGATTGAAGCATAGTGTGACTATCAGGCTATAATTTACATCTAAAAATGTCATCTGCAAAGTATCTTGTAGTGACACCTGTCAGATAAAAAAGAAGGCAAAAGAAAGAATTAACTTGTATGAGTGTACTGAAAATACAAACACGTACTGCTGCGATGTGTTTGCACCTGTGATGGTGAACTGCAGTAGTTATGGAATCACTGTGTGCAAGTCATTTAGAGAAGCTGTATGCCACAGTCACCGGTGCAGCTGTGATGGCTGCATTACTTACCTCGCTCACTAGGGGACACCATAGCACCATAAAATGGAGTCTGGAGAGAACACATCTCTGGGGTATAAAGATCTCTTCGTTTCAATGGGAATCAGACTTATCCATGAGATTAACACTGTGATTTAAACTAATTAAGCTATATTTGGGCCTTTTTTTGAGGCCAACAGTGCAATAATGTATTTTACATGTATACTTTAGTCCATACATGTTAATTGTACATGTATTGTGATGTTTGAAAATGACTTCTTTAGACGCTTTTTTTTTTTTTTTCCTCCGATTGAACACATTCTGGCAGTTTGTCTGTGAGGCCAAATATTTCTAACAAACCTTCAATTCTTTCACTCAAGTGTGAGTATAATACAGTCACATTAACAGATGCAGCTTTTAAAAACACAGAATACATGTGGATCTTATCTGTCCAAAGAGCGTAATTATTTCACTATCCTGGTTGCCGCTATCTTAATTTATACTGCATCATAAAAGATAAAGTTAAAGTTGATGTACATGACTGTAGAATATGTTGATATTTGGCGTCTCTGATTAATGAACCCCCCCCCCCCCATTTGAGGAAAGTAGAGTCAGAGCCTCCAGGTGGATTCTTGGGTGGAGGCAGGGCTTATGAAATGTAAAATGAATAGCAGCAACAGTGGCAGCATAGCTTACAGTTGAGCAGTGTGGCATCAGGTGTGACAACAAGAGTGCAGAGCACTGACCACTAAAGTACACCACTCATGAATGTATCATTGAGAACTGGATACGGTGAGAGCGCTCAGCCTTGCTTCCAGTTCTTCCCAGTGGCCACTTGTGGTATTGCAGCTAAAAAATTCCCCTGTGGCCCAAAATGCATTTTCCCCGTAGACCACCATTATAAAATTGAGGTCTGTAAAACTGTTGACAGGACACCTCAAACTGCAAAAAGAAATTTGATCCATGGATGTTTTATATTTGTAAATCTTTCCTCGAGCCGAGAAAAGCAATTTAAATCTTTCATGGGCCGAGCAGGGACTTGTGGGTGGGGCCAGAGGGAGAAACACTACTGCGCATATTCAGTGGGCCGCATAACCAGGAAGTATAGCTAGAAAACGTTTTGGGCTTATGCACCAGGTGAGAAATTCTCCTTAGATTCAATAGGTGCCATTTTTGCATCCACTATCTAATTCTTCTTTTACATCTATGACACCGCCATGATCAAACAATGTGTTTGTGCCAGAGCACACAGGGAGAAAATGCAAACTCCACACAGAAAAGCCCTGGCTGGGAATTGAACCTAGGACCTGACAGTGCTAGCCACTACACCACTGTGCCACAGAGGAAATCAACAAGAGACACAGTGGCAAGCTGAAAGTAGTACCTGCCCAGACTGGGCAGGGTTTTTAACCCTGGTCCCCAATTGGTTCCCACTGATTGGACGGCCTGAATAATAATAATTCAGCTATGATGGGTTGCATAACAGTTTGATACAATGTTGCAGTGAGAGGAATCATGCCATATGAGTGGAGCAGCACACTCTAGTTGATTGCCTGAATTAGCCTGCAGACTTGAATTCGCTTCATGTGTCATTTAAAGTTAGCCTGCAATATAATCCAAGCTCAGCATCACTTGTTGCCAACTTGTTTCACTAATTATTGAAGTGAAATTAAACATGTTTACTGTGGCCCTTTACAGTTTGAAATATCAGTCCCTTTTTTGTACAGTCCCTTGTAGATAATATTCAGGGTTATTTTTTTCTGTAATAAAGTTGTCAAAAATATCAAAGTATCGATACTTTTTTAATGCCACATATTTAAAATAATACAATATCTGCATTTTACAGTATCAAAAGTACTGAAGCTGTAAAAAACAAAAAACAAAACAGATCTACAATCAGAATTCAACCGGAGGCTGTAATAGCACTGTATGCAGGTTGACTGCATGCCTGAATTGTAAAAGTATGACCCAAATTCACTAATTGCCTCTCTGACTTTGTGTAAGCTGAAGCGTCCTCCAGTTTGTCTGTGTGCACCACAGCAGAAAAACAGACTATGTGATGAGTGGTGAAAGATGATTAGCTTCGAACCGTCCCAGATGGCCTCTGCCCAAGTGATGGATTAAAGTGCACAGTGAAGTCTTTTCAAGTAAGTTATGAGTCAGACTCGTAAAATGGTAACAGCATTGTTTACTTTGCAGAAAGCAGGTGTAAGAGGGTTAAATGTGGTCCTTAAATCACATCCGTGAGCTTGTAGTTTCCACTATAACAGTTATTATTAAACTCTTATCTAACGCTCCCTCCCCTGTCCACATGCTCCTTCGGCTCCACTGCCTATCAATTAACCACATCCATGCACATCATTATAATACCCATAAAACGCCCTTTGTGGTGAGATGAGCACTGATGCCGTGATATCCCATTAACATGCCATGCAGTCAGTCTCACATGACCAGGCTGCCCTGAAGGCAAAGCTTTTGATTGCCAGTAGATCTATACTCTCACCTCTGGTCATGGTTAGATGACAGATACAACCAACTTTCTTTGCAGGGTGGGATAAGGTGAGCTGCTCGGACATTTTGGGACGAGATTGGACAGCAACTGCTGATCCTTTGACCGAAGGAGCTATAATTTAGGTGGTTTGGAGATGTGGTAGTGGAGGTATGCAGATGCTCAACTGGAAGGAGACCTCAAAATTTCCCCTTTAATAACACTTGATCCTCGATGTGCTTGATTACCAGAAATTTATAGTACATATTTATGGTAAACATAACATGTTTTTGGATTAAAGTGGCCATATAATGCTCATTTTCAAGTTAATATTTTTATTTTAGGTTTATACAAGAAACATTTAAAGGATTTAATGTTCCAAAAACACATTATCTTTCCCATACTGTCCATTGCAGCAGGACCCTATTCACCCTCTGTCTAAAACACTCTTTTAGCTCCTGTCTCTTTAAGGCCCCCCATTCCGAAAAACCCAGTCTGCTCTGATTGGTCAGCTGGCTGTGAACACAAAAAAAGTTTGGGGCTGAACTGTTGAGTAACAGTGGTAAAAATGAAGTTTAACCAAGGATTTCTTGCCTTTTGTTTTGGAAGTTCATACAAAGGGAATTTGCACTCGCAGTTAAAAACACAGTGTCTCCTCAACATGACGATACCTCGAACAAAACCAGTTGGGGTGTGCCAAACTACAGCTCTGCCCAAGGGCGTGCCAGACTAGCCGTAAGGCGTGCATTATGCAAAGTGTGACATAGTGATGTAACAAAGTCACAGAAGTAAAGGCTAAACTACTGATTAGGAGTTTCAGGCACTTCAGGGGCAGTGTTTTCTGTGGGAGTAAGGAGCTCCCTTAGCCATGGACAAAATATATGTAACACACTGAAGGTAATGGAAAACCCCAAAATGCATAATATGGCCTCCTTATCACTGCTGCATTAATATGTGTGTTGCATTTTACTGCTGTAAATGTTTAAGCTCATTTGAACTACTTTATATACTGTTGGCTAGTTTAATCTACAGCGATGCATCATATTCTATCGGATCATCATGTTTGTATGAGAGAAGGGTTTGAAAGTAACTGAAGCTGTCATGAAAATGTTGTGGAGTAGAAAGTACAATATTTGCCTCTGAGATGTAGTGGAGTAGAAGTATAAAAGTCACATAAAATGGAAATACTCAAGTAAAGTACAAGCACCTTGGATTTGTACTTAGATACATTCCACCACTGCTTGCAGCAAAGAAAGCTCAAAAACTAGAGGGCAGACTTCTCATACTTGTTGTAGTTAAAACTTTTAAATTTCGGACCAACTGGCAATAAAGGGAGGAAGCACTTCTTCGGCATGTTCTGACATAAGACCTGTGTTTATATGTATTTTATTTCTTTCTCTCTACCACTGTCGTGCTGTTCTCTGCTGTCTTTGAGTGAAAGAGAAAAAGAAAAAAATTGGCCCAAGTGCTGGAGTATGCACCTGGGACTCCCAGAAGGTGTTAAAACACCAGGAGCCCTCTCCCACAAAGCAGAGGAGGGATCATATTAGGCTAGCAGGCTAGCAGGTGCAACCTTCACATTAAAGCAAGGACTAAGGCCTCCCTAATAAATGCCTTTATGACTGCATCTGTTTTCAAGTCCCGTAGTGGTAATGTCAGTGAGAGGGAGGAATGCTTTATAGGGTAGCAAACACAGGGGGGATTTCTCTATTAATTCCATGTACAAGTGGTACAAACAAGTATGTTCTACAGAAACACTTTAAAGACTATAGAAAACTGCAATATATACACTGGCTCTTAATGTGAAACAAAAGTAAATATTCTGTAACGGTTCCAGTGCTCCAAGGGAGCTTTGACCCTCCAATAGAAAGCAGACAGAAAAAGCTGAATCATGTAGTGTATCCAGATGTGAAGCCTTGAGCTGAAAAGCATGCTAATGATGACGGTAAGCCTTTCATTAAGGCCACTATGTACAGAATTTGAAAATTTTTGACGATGTTGACTCCCAGTTGGAGTTAAAGTAAAAAAAATAAAAAATAAATAATTGTGACGGACAGCATTAGCCTGGTTCCAGACCTTTGAAACACTTACTTAAGCTTATTTGGTCAGAGATGCAAATAGATCTGGTGTTGCACGCACTGACGACTGCTTCCCCCCAGTTGAGAGGTGAGAGCAGGCCTTTGTAGGCAGGACTAAGAATAGTGATGTCATTTTTCATCATAGCAAGCTGGCATTTAAGAAAAATGCTGAATGAAGAATCAGCATGGGGGTGAGTGACACAGATATACAGGTTGTTGTTTTTGATCATTGTGAAAAATGCTAACATCACTAGCAACTGCTTCCACTGCCTCCGTGTTGACTGAAAATGACATACATCCAACATGCCATACAGTCAATAAAAAGCAGGCAAGGTAGGGTTGCAAAGATTTGCTAAAATACTGATAAAATGTGATGAAATACATGCTTGAGTTGATGTGTGTCGACACTGGAAAATGGAAAATGTGGACAGTGTACTTCAACCTGTGATCAACCTGGTGCAGGTGTTTACACGCACCTTGTTTGTAGTCCATGTGTGTTGCCCTTTAGGAAGCTTGGGATGAGTAATAACATCTGGCTTTGACAAGTGAGGCTGTCAAAGCTTTGTATTGGGTCCTTTCAAAGTAATCTAGATTGATTTCTAAGCCAAACTCCCTAACCCTAACCCAATGAAAATCTTAACCAAGTAGTTTGACTTGCCTAAACCCAACCAAACCTTATCCATACAGATGGTAGATTGGTAAATAATCATATAATTTAAATAATTTAATTTTAAAGGTTACAGAACTGTGTTTTGGAAGTCCAACACTATTTTGTTGTTCAAACCGGGGAATTTGTTTCAGAGGAAAGCTCAAGCCTTTTCGTTGGCCGCTATTATGCCATCTCAAGAAGTTCTAGTACATTTTTAAATGCACCGATGTATGAATTGAAATACTTTTGTAAGAAATGTTTCAGACCGGCTTTAATTAAGATTTGTTCACACATTTTGATGTGTCAGCCTCGTTGAGCCATTAACCAGAGCCAACACTGATTCATAGAACATGAGAAAGAACAAGCATTGCTTCCTGTTGTAAAACAACATTTTCAGTGACATCATGGACACTTCCTCACCTCTCTGTTTTTTGGAGACCTAAATTCAAAATGGACTCATGTGGTTTGTCCACTGGAACCCTGTGTTTGTGTTTATAGCAGCAACATTACAGCGACATGACTCAGTGTGTGAAACCTTTCTCTGTCTGAGGTCATGGTCTAACTTGACTGAAGGTCTCGGCTTGTGGTCCTGCTGCTGTTTGTATGCAAGAGGGGATTTTATGGTATAGCACCTGTTTGTTTTATGACTCATTTGCATCTGTGTTGTATTGTTATAGATTGATGTTAGCCATCTTGTTCTACTTTGTTATAGTATTTGTAATGATACACCATAGAATAACAATGCAGTCATCTTTGAGCTTCCCAGCAGATGAGCCTGGTGGTTTTATTGTCTTATTCTAGGAGCATTTACAGTGAGCACGTCAGTGCTTTCATAGAAAAAAAAACTTTGGAGAGGGGCAACTTACCATATGTGTCACCCAGAGAAACTGTATGTGTTTTAATATTTGCTTAAAGTGAAGCTAAAAATGAAAATTCAGTCATTATCTCCTCACCCCCATGCCGATGGAACGTTAAGTGAAGTTTCTCTGTCCACAAAACATTTCTGGAGTTTCACAGCACAGAAGCCTAGGAGGTTATGTTTTCACCTGTGTCCATTTGTTGGTTGGTTTGTTTGTCACCAGGATTACGCAAAAACTACTGAATGGATTTCCACGAAACTTGGTGGAAGGATGGGGCATGGGCCAAGGAAGAACCCATTACATTTTGGCGCGGATCCGGATGAAGGGGTGGATCCAGGAATTTTGTATCTCTTTCTTTAACATTGCAGGATAGGGCATTTTTCTGACATTTTCATTAACTTTCCAGGGAATAATGCATGATTAAAAAAAAGATTTTAAAAAAAAATCAGGCATATTTAGAGGGCTGGTATCTATGAGTGTGTACAGTTTACTGCGGATCCAAATAAAAATCCAAATCTAGCAGATTTAAACATGTTTTCATAGGGGGGTAGTCTTTTCCTGGCTGCTGTACAGTAACAAACAGCGCTAGAAACCTGCAACTACCACCAATGTGTAGCTAAGTTAATAGGGATTCAGTAAGGTAGTAACAGAGTGTCATGAGTTGCTGCAGTTGGTGCTAAGGCTTAAATAAGAGGGCTGTTGGGACTTGGTGGAGGTATATGCTCTACTGAGTGCCATTTTAGTTTAAGCTGAAATCTAGCCACTGAAGTGAACTTGATTTTTTTTTTTTTAAATGTAACTAATGTCTTTTCAAATCAATTTGGGATCTCAGGGCTTCCAGAGAATTGGATTATGATGAGCTGTATGGAGCCATTTCATGTTTTTTTGGGGTTGTTTTTTAAAGTTTTAAAACAAGTCCCCAGTGTCTTCAGTTGTTTAGGGGAATGCTGCTGGTTTGCTGTGAAGCTCCAGAACTGTTATGTGTCAGCATTGGGATGAGTAGATAATGACTGGATTTTCATTTTTGGGTGAACTGTTTCTTTAATTATTTTGTAGCCTAATACAGGTGGTAGGCAGGAGTAAGCAAACCACCTTAACTGCAGTGCCATCTCAGTCGTAAACCCAAGCAATTACAAGGTATGGTATGTAAAGGATTTCCAGAAATCTGTCTGGGATTAGGTCGAACTTGCTACATCTCGCAGTAATGATTGAAAGGGTGTGGAAACAATGGTGACATATATGTGATAGAGACATCTAAGAAAAACAAGGATTTAACACAACTTGGTTCTACTTTCAGATGCAAATATAATGCCTTTACATTTGCAAATCACCAAAAAAAACAAACAATCTCCGCTCATGTTTCTTCTATCAGCAAATTCTCTGCAAAGTTAGTTTCCCTGCCCGCAAAGTACAGAGTAACTCAGGGTGCTTTCACACCTGGCTTGTTTGGTTTGATTAAAACAAGCTCAGGTCTGTTTGCCCAGTTAGTGCATTTTGTTTGGGCTGTTTTAAAAGCTGGCAATCGAACCCTGGTGGGGACCAAAAACCCTGACTGAGGGCACTGAGGAGGGTCTCAGTCCACTTCCAGTCAAACCCTGGAGCGGTTAGTTTGTGGTGTGAAAGCAAACAAACCAATCACAAGATTTTATAAAACAAATATGTAATTTTAGTGTGATTTCAAAAACTAAGCTAATAATAAATCCATCTGCTGGTCATGACCTGTTAGGGGAAATGGTCTTATAGGCTAATTGATCTGTATACGCCTGCAAATCATTTAAACACATATGCATGCCATGACAGTAATAAGACCCTAGTCATCACTGTACAAGATGCCTCTTTTACTTTCAGTCTCTACCTGTTTGTCATTATTCATAACATGCGGTCGACTTGTAGTCCAATTCTATTAATGATGCTTAGAATCGGTTACCCTATTTCTTCGTGAGCTCTTTGTGACACCTAAGAACATAAATGTACACATCAGAAGCACTGAAGTGCTGAATAAACTACTGTCGGTCAGAGTTTGATTTCCCTGCGTGGGTCCTGATGATGCAGGATGACAATCGCCGAACTGTCTGTGTCAGTCTGGATGTCTTCATGTTTACTTTTCTTGGTTCATTTGGAAAAAGTCAGTGTAAAAATGAACCCGACCAGAGCGCACTAATTTTAATTTTTTCCCCTTCGTCCAGGCCACATGAACCAAACTGCAGGTACCTTCAGCTACAGTTTCAAATTGCATTTGCAATTTTTTATTATTAAAAGTTCTATTTAGTCTGATTTTAAGGTTTGATTTTGAAGTGATTTATAATCATTTCCCAGCAAATTGTGAAAGATAAGATGGGCTATAGCTTAATTACGACACAACACCTACATATCAATCCTGTGGAGCTCAGACAATTGTTAATGTTACCTTTTTCAACTGGTGTTTTGAGACTGAGTAACATCCACATTTATATCAAGAACTCATCAACAGACCTTAATTTGTTGGATGTGCTGATTAATCAATCTAAACCTCTGTCTACCAGCAATCCTGACCTTAGTCTGTTAGAGTGGCCATATCTATTTAATGAAGCTTGTGTATCTACTGCATCTTGCAGGTTCTATGTTTGTTCAGTTGCACATGGAACGCCTACATTCACTTCCTGATTTCACGGCAAGCACAGCAGCGTTTTTGCTGAGGATTCTCTAAAGCTATTTCTCCACTTGAGTACTTAATGTGTCTCACAGCCTTTTACAAACCTCAGACCTAATGTAGACACTCTCACAAGAAACGAGACGAGAGACTTCAAACAGAAAGCTGGTTACCTTCTCCTGATGAATCACCATATGAACAGCACTCTGTGTGGAGATTCATCACAGTAGGGTGGCTATTAGAAGAAATGACCACATAAGTTTACAATGTAGATGAACCATTACACCACTGCACTATTAATGGATATTTCTGTTTAATTCTGTTCTTGTGTATGACAGAACATATTTAGTGCAGCTTTAATTGAATTATTAACAAGAGTCTAAAGCCTCTGAGGCTTTACTTTACAGCTTTTTCTGGGTGGCAGTGGTACAACCAAGATGCTGTTCACCTTTATTTATTTTAACTTTTATTATTTTGACCTTTAAGCCATTCATCCAGAAATACCCCAACGATTCTGTCTCCAGGTCTTTTATAATGGATTTAAAAGCATTCAAAGAGAGCAAAGTTTTAAAAAATTCCACACCAGATTACGGTGTAAGGGTGCGGATTACCTAAATGCCCTTTTCCCACTCTCTATATGAACATGTGGCGCCTTGATGATGTACTGGACATATTTAAAACAGATCCACTAACCATGTAGCACAGAATACATGAATATCTGTTTGATTTGACCTGTTTTCATTCAAGAATTATAACACTGCTAATGCAACTACCCTACAAACACATTTAGCGTCTTTCTAATAAGACCACCGCACCTGTTCACCAGTGGAAAGACCAGTGGAAAAGATAGTATACCAGAGTTTTTAAACCGGTGTCAGTGGCGACTTTCTAGTGCTGGCTCAACACAGCTCCAATATGGCTAGTAGGTGATTTAAGGGGGGGATTAGGGGGATGCCGTTTCCAGCCTAGCGGTCCAGGAAACTCACAGACTAATTGTATGTCTTGTAAATCATGTCACATGTTACTACTCAGCCAATCAAATCTGAGCATTTTGATAAGCACTATACGTCTCAAGTCAGTGAGTAAGATACAGACAGAGAGGGGAGAAACGAGACGAGAGTTGGAGAAAGAAGTGTTTCAGAGACAAGTAATTTCACGTTGCTTGCTCTGAAGTAGAGAAAAGTAGACAGTGAAAACAAAGTGGACAAACTTCATTCATCTCGCAGCCAGTTCAAAAGCAGCATGCCCCATATCAGAGACTGCACCACCACTAGACAAAGCACAGAGCATTTTTGAGCAAACATACCCAGTTCAACCTGAACTGAGGGCACATAAAATAAATTATTTGATATGGCAATGAATCATAACATTGTTGGACATTATGCTCTTTAAGTGAATATGTGTACTCAGCTGGAATTTATGTGTGTCAACAAAATGCAATTTGAAAGTGATGTTGAGTGGAAAAGATGCCCTGACTTTTATAGGCTAAGCCAGTTAAATCTACCCCATTAAATCTGTGTTTATCACCTAAAAACAAAGCTTTTCCAAAACGCTCTCCAGAATCAAAGAATTGATGACACAAGCCTGGTGGTGGTTTCCTCTGCTCCATTCATATTCCTGGTCACTTTTCTGCTGTTCGCTCTCTTGCTCTCTCTCTCTCTTTCACCTGGTCTACGGCACACTCACTACACACACGTTTCATGCTTTTTCTTCTCGGTGTGTGGTTGTTTATTACAACAAGGAGACAGGCTTTGTTTGAAAATCGTTAAAGGTCACTAAAAAACAGGAAAGTTGGGAAATCCTACATCAGAGCACAGACATTGAGACGACTGCCCCAATTGACAAATCAGTCGTCTGCTACATTTTAACTTTAAGTATGGGATCAGTGAGCTAGGTACCTCAACAGAGGGGAGACGAAAAAACAGGACAGTATGGAGCAGTTCTAATGGTACCAAACTCAATTTTTGGTAATGGAAACACAAAAATAACCGTTGTAATGCATACCAACCTGAACTGATCCAGACTGCTTAGTGGAAACAAGGCATTTGATGAACCCACAAACTATGACCTCCTAACCCTAGGCAGACTTTGGCTGGTTCTGGATCCGCAAATGGCTGAATTTGAAGGATCCTATGTCAACGAATGCCGCCAAAGGACTGTTCCAATGTCCAGGATCGTCTTCTTCTTCGCACGCCGAATTTTCCAGGATGCCTGTGTGTATCCTTGGCGCACCTGAAGTACCCACAATCCTATGCGCATGATGCTTAGCGGTTCAATTAAAAATGGCGAATGAGAATGAAGTCTCACCATAAATTCGTTATCAACGAAAGCCAGTGTACATTGGTCAATAATGAGCTAGCAATAAGCTATGAGCAATAATTTCTAGCGCAACTGCTCCTCATCGGTCCGAAGAAGTATCGTTACTAGATACAAAATATAGATATACCATTCATTACGATCTACAGTGACGTCTTGTGTGTGTTTGTTTACCAGAAACAAAGCAACAAATGGAGGCATTTATACGCCTATATATATATATATATATATATATATATATATA
>JBBPCS010019268.1:0-25909 GCA_037974645.1 Hollardia meadi
CCAGAGGCATGACCAGCCTCTAGTCATTCCTTCGCCAACCTAGGAAAAAAAGTTTAGCTTGCAGCACACTACTGAATGATGCGCATCATAGGGGATTTAGAAATAGGTATACATATAATTTCATGAATGTAACGTAACTGAGAGAGAAGCTGAGTCTGTAGTGTACAGTGTTCATATTGGGACATCCTCAGCTGTCAGAGTCAGGTCTCAGACAGACAAAAAGGCATCAGGTCTCGGGAAAACCTCTGTCAAGTCTATGGAATTGCACCATCGAATGTCAGGCCAAACAGTCTCAGATGAAGCAGCTTCAGGTGAAAAGGTCTCAGACAGAAAAGAGAGTGGGTTGCTAGGTAATGTTAGCTAAACTAACTGAAGTGTTTTTTCTATGAATTGATAACTAATGTTAGATGGCTAACATAACACATAAACCTATTCTCTTTATAAACAATAAGAGAAGATAAACATATTTCTGTGTTCCGTAGTACTATGTATGATAACAATGAATCACTCTTTTGGATATGAAATTAATAGGCTAATTAAATTGCAAGTTACTGCCAACAGTTTCTCTAGTGTCCTAAGCTAGCTCTAGGTAGCTAGGTTAACCTAAGAATTCAATTAGCCTATGGTCCTAATATGTACACCGTAGTAATGGGTGTTGACAGTGAATAAACTGACTTCAAACTCACAGACACACACACCCGCACCTGGCGTTGCTTGCTAGCTTGCGGCTGATCGACAGCAAAACATTCTGGCTGTTCTGTGTTTTCTTTTGTGGTTTTGTTTTGTTTTGTTTTGGGGGTTTTTTGGCGGCAAAGATTTTGCTGTGGACTGCTATGCTAAAATGTTACCAGCGGAAACATAATCTGAGACCACTGCAAGTTAGATATAACCATCTCTGCTTTACATTATCCTCTAGATTGTGTTACTCTCACTTGAGGATGCTATTTGTTGTTCTTTCATTTCCAAATCACATTCAGAGACAAAAAGCCCATGTAAAGGATAAAGGGTACCATCTACATGCTCACAGGCTGAACCTGGCTGTCAGGGACACCTGACACCTGTGCTCCTTGACCCGAAATAAATGTATTAATTTGTTTATTTTTTTAAAAGATAGCTGGATTTGGTGAAATATGCATAGTTTGGAAAAATACACATCAGTGTTAGACTGTTTCTGCCTTTTGGTTTGCTTTGAATAACTTCTCCCCAACATTAAAAACTGCAGTGAGTGAATATTTCAGGTTACCTGAGTATTACAGCTTAACAGAGCTGGAGGTAGCAGAGCTCAATCAATAGATATGTGAGGAGGCACAGCACAACACCCACTCAGCATGTGAAATATGGACGGGGCCGGTGGCTAATGCAGGAGTTCACTGACTGATAAATGTGCTGCTGGCGTTAATGCACACACTGGCTGCAGATTTAAAAGACTCATAGGAGTCACTAACAGAACACGTATGTTGTGAAAGTCTGCTGCAACCCTCCAATACATTATTAATACAAACAAGCTCATCAATAGTTAATATTGTTTTTTTTCCCCATACTCCATGAACCACAACAGGCATCTGGTCATATCATCTGCCACTGTACTGAAGGTAGAGCCAGGGCATTGATCTTTGCAGGTTTCTGAGGGCTTTAATGATAAGAATACTGTATTAAATCAGATTTTTTTTTGCCATGCCAGGAGAAGTACTCTATCTACCTGTACATGTCCCAACTTATTTGAACTGTAATGCTGGCATCAAATTCATAACAAGCATTTATTTACAAAAATCAATGAAATTGATGGGTTAAAACATTAAATACATTGTCTTTGTTCTGTTTATGTATGTAGTATATGTCAAAATGGATGAGCAAATTATCACATTCTGTTTTATTTATGTTTTTACACTGCGTCCCAACTTTTTTTGGAATCAGGGTTCTTTTATATGCAGACAATGTTTTATTGTCTACAACAGATCCTGTATCTGGTCTTCCTGCTATTTATTTAAGTTAAACCTTCAAAAAAGTAAATTACCATTAAATTAGTTAATCTGGCTTTGATTATCTTGGCATTAAAGTATACTTATCTCCAATGAAAAGATGGCGTAGTCTGCCACTTTAATTGATGCTGTAAAAATTAACATCAACCTAAATTTCATGCCAAACTGTCCCTCTTTTTTTGTCTGAAAACTTCTATAAAATGCTTGACCAAATGATGAATTCCTTTATATGGTTTGGAAACGTGCCTAGAACCTTAAATTACTACGTCAGAGGTGCATAGCATTGCCTATTTTTCATTTCTATTATCAGGCTGCAGACATTCATAATTCATTATTGACTTAAGTCTCCCTGTGGCAGATTGGAGGCACTCTTAATGAATTAAAGATGAAATATCAAACAGATAGCCCGTTTGTCCTCACCAGATTTAAAAATCTGACACCATTTTAAGTTTTTATCTGCATTACTATAAATATTATATAAATATATATAATATATAATATAAATACTATTAATCATTTATTTCCCCTATTCATCTTTAGACTCAACTTTCTCTCAGTGGAACAGACAGAGTATTAAGAATTTGTATTTGGATGGCGTGTCCTGTAGTTATCATTCACTTTTGGACTGCCACCATCTCATCTTTTCAGATTTTTTTTAAAGATTTTTAAACGAGACACTTTTCCTGAGAAGAACCATGGGTCCATCTGCTTTCTTTAGATCTACACTAAAGAGCATTAATTCCTAGAATTTATAACTCCCCAATGGGCTTTCAAGATAGTGGTATTATTAAAGCTGAAACTAAATGGGAACAGGAGCTGGGGATGGACTTAAATAATGTGTAGTGGGAGACACAGTATGTACGACCATATCTTGTGCTCTATTCAGTCTCGTACAAATCAGGGTCTTGCAAATGGCTCATCTGTCCAAATCCAGATGTTGAAGATGATGTTATAACACTCCCTGCAATCAAAGTCAGGGTTTCCCTTCCTTTTTTGTCCAGAAATACATACCTATTGAGATTTTTTAAAACCATCCTCAGTAGTCAACTTTAACTGACCATGCCCACTGATAGCAGTTACTGGGACCCCTATTGAAATGTTTGCTCTTAACTCTAAACAAAAACAAACAATTGCATTCACAACTCTCATAGCCAGATGTATCGTACTCTTACATGTTGTTGGTATTCTGGTCCTTCTGTATTCCAGTGGATTAAAGATGTCATGTTTTTTCTCAAACTTTAAAAAATGAAATATACACTCAGAGGCTGAGAGAATGTTTTTCATGAATGACAGTTTTCCAACCAGTTTGATGTTTTGCACCAGTTAATCCCAGTATGAACTGCAACTGCCCACCCTTGTGTTGGCTTGTTCAGATTTTCAGTTTGTTTGTATTTTAGGTCACAGTCAGCCATATGATATCCTATAGCCATGTTATGCTATTATTTTATTTTGATTTTATTCATTTATGTATTTATTTTTTTAATAATCTAGTATTTATTCCATTTAATATATTTTTGTACAAATCTCTGTGATTCTGGAAAATGTCCAACATATACTGTCACTATTGAGATACATTGTACACTATCCTCTCCTTTGGAATAAAAAGAATTATCAGGAAAAAACAAGGGGAGGGAGGCAGTGGAATGATATGAGCTGGTTTTGGCTGGTTGAAGACCAGACCTGCTGCTACATTTTGACCATTTGGTTGGACTTGGTTGGAGAGATTAGGGTGAAGTTGAGCTAATCTACCAGAGCTCTATGCTTGCACGGATTTAATTTGGCCATCTCAGCATCCACATCAGCGACTGACAAACGTTGAGCTGGATTCAGCTTTTTGATTCAATCATGTGCTTTTTTTCTGGAGGCTTCTGTGTTGGTGCCCCGACTGCATCTTTTCATGCAGTTCACATCTTCTTGTTCAGCTGGCTCTACATTATGTCACATACAGAATTTTGTATAATAATAATAAGGTGATCACATTATTAAACCTTCTCTCTATCACTGTGCAGAGCCTTGTAACTCGTCTTAAGGAGAACCTAGAGAAGCTGACGGAGGAACGAGACCAGCGCAGCAGCAGTGAGAATCGAGAGAAGGAGCAAAACAAACGTCTGCAGAGACAGATTCGCGACATCAAGGAGGAGATGGGTGAACTAGCTAAAAAGGAAACAGAGGCCAGCCGCAAAAAACATGAGCTGGTAAGAATGAGGCAGACAGTACAGTCAGAGTCTCTACAGCATCCATCCAATAAAGCAACACTTAACTGGTCAAGCTTTGGTCCCCATCAGCTGACTCTTGTCTCCTTAACAGGAAATGGACATTGAGAGCTTGGAGGCTGCTAATCAGAGCCTGCAGGCAGACCTCAAGCTGGCCTTCAAAAGGATCGGTGACCTCCAGGCAGCCATAGAGGACGAGATGGAGAGTGATGACAATGAAGACCTCATCAACAGGTAAAAAAAATAAATAACTCCAAGATTTGGAACTTCTCGAAGGTGGACGACATATTTGTAATGGTCCAAAGAAGAATTTACCCGTGCACAAAGGGTACAATAAAATCAAAGCACAATAAAAACTCAAAATCCACTCACTAGCATTTTCTAGTTGTCATCGGACAAGTCACCAAACTCTATTGCCTGATGAAGACCATGAGATACAGTCGAAAAAAAACGAGCAAGTGGACCTTGATTTAAGTTGTCAAACTGCTGTTCCCAAGGTAGTGGATACATTTTCACGTTCAAATGAATATTATACTCCCGATATTAATAAGAATATTATTCCTATTGTTGTTTTTCACAGCCTCTTGTAGGATGTATCATTACCTTTCTTTTCAGGTGACCAAATCATTGGTGCTATCCAAAAGCAATGGGACAATTTTGTATATTTATTAAAGCTCAGAATTTGAGTAGTTTGTTGGAATGTCTGTGCAGTTATGAAAATTGTTAAAGTAGAGAATCATCTGGATTTTGCAGCATCTAGTGCATTGTATGTATATGTATTTTTGACTTTACTCTCTTCATACCACCCTAAAGCCCTTTTTACACAGAAATTTCGCAATATCGTTGCAACAAAGACCCATCTCTACGACACCTTTGTTTATTTACATTGAAAAACGCAGCAGCACCATAACGCTGCTCCACTGTGTGATTTTAGATTGCAATCTGCTGTTCCACAATTTAAGCATGACGAGTAACACATCAGCGTCGAAGTCTAGTGTGACGTTTTAGATGCGCATCGAGCAGCGCTTTGTAAACAATGGAATAACATGGCAATAACAATCATTTACCTGCACTGTTATGTGGCAGATGAGCTCATCCTCTGCTCAGAGGGTAAGTAGCTCCCTAACTTAACGTTGTCTCCACAATTTGTAAACATTTTCGGGTGTTTTTCTTCTTCTTTGAGTTAGCCGCTAACTGCTGCTAGCTGCTTTTAAATCTCCCGGTTGAGGGTGGCACACAAACCATGTCGACAAAACGTCACAGCCCTGTCTCGTGGTTCTGCCTCGCCGACTCACTCTGTTTACGCAGACTTCGATTCTGCGCTGTTTCAGCCTCCGTTGCCGTGTCAGAGGTGGAACAACTTTGACCCTCCATTACGCCTCCGTGACGTTTACACAGACGGCGAGGCACATCAGAGGCACAACAGGCCTGCATTGAGCGGGCTGTGTAAAAGGGGCTATTGTAACCACTCCTCACTATAAACCCTCATTCTGTCATGAAAGGTTACTGGGTTGAAATAGTTACGTGTCCTCTCGTTTCTGTTGTCATATGCTTTCCAAAATGTTGTTTGTTTTCTTTCCAAAGAATGAGCTGAAAGAGATCGATATCTGTCTAACCATATGTCTTTGTGCAGAACAGAGCTTTGATGAATAACAGCCAGGTACATAGAATTACTGGAGTCCTGCTGTCACAGCGAGGTTGCAAAAACAACAACTCACCAACTGTATCTACATGCTATAGACAAATAGCATGGATTCTGCTGTTCAGAAGTGCTGGGCAGGTACACAAACTGTTGTTTGGCAAGAAATAGTTTCAGCATGTAAAATCACAATTCGTCATTTGTAAACATTCATGTGTCTGGATTAAAAAAAATCAAGATACAGAATGTTAGTCGGTGAGCTTTAGAGGTGTTGGTTGGTGGTTTTCTGTACGTTAGACAGAGCCAGGCTAGCTGGTTTCACTGCAGCCAGTATTTATGCTAAGCTAGACTAACCACGTCCTGTATCTATTCCTGTACTTTAGGGACAGTTCACCCTAAAGTCAAAAATACATACTGTTTCCTATTACCTGTAGTGCTATTTATCCATCCAGATTGTGAGTTGCTGAATTTTGGAGATATCATCTGTAGAGATTAATGTAGAAACTATTTTCTTTCTCTAACACCGCGCAGAGGCTAGCCAACTCGGCTAGCTAACTCGGCTAAGTAAGCTAGCTAATGTTATACCTCAGTCGTGGAGGACAACATTAATGTTTACATCCCGCCCTGTTACGAGCACGAGCCTCTCGTCCATGAGTAAATGCATGCTTCATTCTGTGCAGTGATATGGTGTAGTTCAGTAGAAAAAAATAGTTCCTCCATGAATCTGCTCACAACAAGGTCCGTGGATTATCTTGAGTAACAGGGTCATGATTTTTTGAAAGAGACATTGCTGTTGAGTTTTTCCAAATGTATTTTTTGGCACTTTGAGCACCACAAGCGAAGTGCCATCTGGTCCCATTATATTGGAGAGAAGGCAGACATCTCTACAGCTGATATCTCCAAAACTGAGCAACTCACACCAAAACAATCTAGGTGGATACATAGCACTACAGGGAAGAGGAGAATTATATATTTTTGATTTTGGGGTGAGCTGTCCAGACGTGACATCCATTTTCACATGTAACCCTTAGAAAAAAAGCAAATAAGAATATTTCCTCATTTAATTTTTTGTTGTTGTTGTTTTCTTGTATCATAATGCTAATATGATACATGACCAATAAAATTGTTAAATACAGTACAGTTGCTTTGCCAAAGGGAAAACTGGGTTATCACACCATCTGCCAAGACATCAATAATTACTGAGATATTTTTAAGCATCGTCCACATGCCATTTATTATTTTTAACTTGATTCTAATGTCATGTTTTTCTTTTCTGTTGTCCTTTGTTGTTTTCTTTTCTTGTCTGTCCCTCCACCCATCATCATCACGACTAGTTTGCAAGACATGGTGACAAAGTATCAAAAAAGACAAAACAGAGCGTGAGGAACCTGAACTTCTGTTTGTTTTTTTGTCCTTTTTTGTTCCACTGGAAATGATGCAGAATTCTACAGTCTTTGAACATTCAGTCAAAGAGTGAGAAAATCCAGAGTTTTTGTCTGGTTTTACTTTCAGTCCAGTTAGTCCATCACTTCTGGCTGTAGAAAAGGGCTGATATTTAAAGGAAAAATTCCCCCAACAAAAAAAAAAAAAAATAGAAAAGATATTTGGAATGTACCTGGCATTCTGGGCCAATTTTGTTGTTTGATGATTTTGCTGTGATTCCTATGATAATATCCATCTATTTTAAGACATCAGCTTTTGGTGTCAAGCTCTCACAATCAAAGACAGATGGCTCAGTTCCAAATCGTCACATGTTCTCTTGGAAGAGGCAGAGATACAATTAATCCACGGGGGGATTTTCCTTTGATGTGGCAAGCCTCAAGGATAATGCATCATCAACAGTGCTGAGAGATTCCCTTTAACCCCAGTTTACCGCACTCTTCATTGCATGCCCTCACATGCTGAGATGCATGAATACCACTGACAATATGTTACTCGAGCCCCAGCATGAAACAAGCCTCCCTCCTCAGATTCCCTGGATGGTTAACCACTTTGCAAAGCTTTGAACTGAAGGAAACAAGTGTCATGATCTCTCTCGTCATCCCCCCTCGAGGCCAAGATCTTCCTCACAGTTCTCCTTAACACTGCCGTCGGGTATATCCAGCTGTGTTTACCAGCTTACGTCGGTCTGAGGGCGTCACATCGGACGCTGCTGTGTTGTGTCTGAACAGCAGTCGGCAGCGAGTCAGTCTCGTCCCCCTTAATATTTCATCAGCCCGCTTTAGGACTGGATGTGATCATGGCTCGGCAGTGGCTGGTCTCCTAGCAGGAGAATAAAAGTGTGTGTCCCTCATCCATCTTTGACTTACACCAGCTTAATAATGCAGAAACCTCAAATGTCTTACAAAAAGCTGTCTTGCTCACTAGACACACGCAGCGTTGATCTCTGGCTCCCAGCCGGTCCAGTCCCCTGTCAGTGTTTTTTAAAAATGTATTTATGTTTATTTAGGTTCCGCATTAGTTATTACTGCAATAACAACTATTCGTGCTCTACAAGCTTTCTGTTTTATCTTTGAAAATAATTGTATGTCTATGAAAAAATATTCTTTTTTTGTTTTCTTTTTTTTTTTTACTGTTACAAGAATGTGGATGTATTTTTATGTATACAGCCATATATATGAAAAAAATGGAAACGGTCCGCACACTGTAGCTCCCTCAAGTGCAATTTATTAGCACATCCACAAGTGACAGCTCATGCTCTTCTTTCAGACTTTGGTTTAACGTACAGAGACGCCATGTTTAAATACAGACGCTCTGGTCATATGATGGTCACATGATGATATCAGTGAAATTGAAAACCCATATGTAACAATAAATTATATACAAATGCAAGAAAAACACATAATTCACAAAAATATACACAAATACAGATCAGCTCCTTACAACATAAAAGGGGCCAGCAGTCATCAATATAGCTAATACAGCTAGATCTAAATATAGATCTATATTCACAGTAGGATGTCCCTAATAATATTTAAGGAACAGGAATTTATTAATATCCAGTCCACAAATATTCATAGAGATGAGAAACAACATATAAAACTGGATTAGATCAAGTACACAGATCATAGCGAATGGCAATAACTTAAAAAGAAAAGACCACAATGCCAATCACAGTGAGCAGCCCAGTGAACCACAACATTTGCATAATAAAATATAGATATAATGTAATAAAAAATTTCCATAATAAAGTCCAAAGTATTCTGGCACCATGAGGTCAGACTATTCCTGTGATGCTAATACGTGTTGGGCAATGTGAGAGACTCATTATGATGATAATAATCTGTCACCTTTTATCGATAGCAATCCCTGAGCTAACCTCTGGAAGTCCCTCTTGTTTTTACCAATTTGATATTAAATAGAAGGCTGTTCTGCAGTACAGCACAGGGATAGAAAATGAGCTTCTGTAGCACAATAAACGGCTTAAAATCTAACTTTAAACGTCAATGTTGGCCAGTTTACATGCTAAATATTCTACAATTTTAACACAATTTTTGACCACAAAAAGGAATGTTTTTTGTAGCTTCATTTGGTTTTTAGAATAGCTTGTGAATGATTAAGTATGTGCAGTTCATATTGTACTGGACTCATTGCTCATTGCAGTGGAAGTTTTGCCTCAGTGTTACCTTTACATGTGACACTGGATGTTTTTAAAGCGCATGTTTCCTGATGGTCTTGAAAAGGATGCGTATGCCTGTCTGTGCTCCAAAGCCAAAGGGACTTCACTGGGCCGACAGTTACATAAATCCGAGGCATAAACAGCGGTGTCTATAAGACCCAGGGACACAGAAGAGCTCAGCAGAGCAGAGCAGGAAGATCCATGGAAGCTAATGATGAATGTAATAGTGTGTAACAGAGATGTACAACCAATGGGGGCAGAATGTCACAGACAATTAATGTCTCCTCAGCACTGTGTTTGTTTGCTTCCCCCAGGCTTTTAGTAGGGCTTAACTAATGGTATGGTGGTCAAGGACATAAATTGTGGTTGACACCATGTGTGAAGTGCTCAATTACATAGTGCCCACTATTGTGGTGTTGGCTTTAGAGCTGAGCGGTCTCTCTATGTGCTCTGAGTGTATTGTGATATTATACACAGTTAAGAAAGTCTGGAGAATAATGGCGGTCAAAGTTTTTCAGCTGGAGGATCAGAGTAATGTGAAATTTATTTAATATTTAGAGTAATATTTACTCTGTCACTATTACTGTTTAACTTGTAGAGTGTTTGGGCAACATGAGAAAACAATTTGTATACTGTAACACTTTTCTTTTTTAACAAAGTACAATCTTATCGCCTCTATGGGTAGAATTTATAGAAGATTTTAGATATTGGAACCCCCAAACATACACTGTGGCAGAGAACAAATGTCATTATGCATATAAAAAACTAACAGAAGAATTTCTATGAAAAAAAAGAAGTATTGTGAAAAAAGTTTACAAAAGCTGACATGTCCCAAAAGGAGTAATAAAGTCTCAAGGAAATACTTTGACAAATCCATTAATTAAAGTGGATTTCCAAATGGTATTATTTTTGGCACCGTGTTGCAAAAAGATCCAAATTGCTTTCCATTTTCCTCAGAGTAGCCGCTACTAACAAAACATGAAAAAGCATGAGTTTATTCATTCATTTGGTCTATAATGGAGACATGAAAGAAGATAGAAATGGTGCCAGCTTGATTGGATGGCCAGTCAGCCTTCATTTTCCTGGGAGATTTCATACCCGGTGGCAGACAGAATTCAATAGTGAAAGCAAGGTTTATAGGGAACCAATCTAAATGCAGTTGCTGTCATTATTCTATAGCCATTACATTGTGCAATCAGCATGTACTTTAAGATGATACGTTAAAGCAAAAAAGCTTGTCTATTGCCAGTTTAAATGTTAATTAAACACTGCCACTCATTCACGTTGTATTTTGACAAAATTTTTGAAATGTATGTTAAAACTTATACATTAGTTTAATGGAAACAAAACTCTTATAGATGGTACAAGAACAAAACACTTCAAGGTCGGGTAAAAATGTTGCAAGTCCACAACATAATCCAGGCAGTGATTACATTTCCTCCAAAATGTATTTGGCATAAACATTTCTTGGCGAAAGAGCTACTGTTCTACAAGCTAAATCGTCATTTTTTTGTACTTTTTTAAAATTTACATTTCTCTTGATATATAATATACCCTCAAAACAAGACCAACAATTCTAATGACAAAGAAAAACAAGACAGAAAGACAAAATATACAAGAACACACATTTATCCCACACATCAAACAAACAAGCTCGATTCACCCTCAGTAGTTTCACATGTGATCAACTTAAATGAAATATGTTAAATATAAAGAAATATACACATATATTATACATAACTTGAATACTGTTTCTTGCTATCGAGTCATTTTTAGTACTGCTGTTGGTTTTAAGAAACTTAGAAGTGTCACCAAGGTTACAAGGTGACAAAAACTTTGTCCATTTAATCGTTTTCCCATTTTCTGAAGGCAGGAGTTATTTAAAACAAAGCATTGCCAGTGAAGACAAAGGTTAAAAGACTAAATTCAGTGAGCTGCAGGAAAGATTTGACTCGCGAAAACTCGACAAACACACAAATCCTTTAAAGCTTTAAATCTAAGGGTCACATGTCTGGATTTTAGGTTCTGCTACCTGACATCAGAGTATCCTCTCCCCCGACTGAGTGTCCACAGTGACAAAGACAAAGACACTTGGCTGCTCTGTCATCAGAACAGTAAGGAGCGGCAAATCCCAAGATTGTCTTATAGTCAAAGCATGTTCTGCATAGCTAATTCTAGCTTAAAAGTCCGTTGCCCCTGTCCTTCCTCCCATCCCTCCCTCGTCATCTTTGGCATCCAAGGTTATTGTATTCCATAAAAGCTGGTAGGCCATGCGTTTGGATCTCACTGGACAAGCCATTATTTGAAATCTCTCTTTGAAATCCAGCGAGTTTTTGTGATTTTAATTATAGGTGGCACTGGGCCTTTCAGAGCTCTGTGAGCTGAAGAAAAGAATGTTTTTCTCTTTCTTTATCCTCAGCAAGATGGGAGACTCTCTGAAACAGATGCAGAGCTGTTGAGCCACCCCTCTGATGTCTCTATAGGACTATTAAGCTGTAACAACTTAATTTCACAGCGCCGCACAAGCGCTGGGCTTTGACGGCACTTAATGAGTGTTGTGCTCTTTTCATCCGTGTCAAATTTTATGACAAGCCCTCTATTTTACTCCATGGCTTGCAGTGGTTTGTGAACGTGTAATGATAATTGAGAGGGAAAACAGAGCGGTGCCCAGCTGTGTACCAAATCATTCTGTCAAGGGCTGAAATCACAAGTATATACGTATGACCGTGTGTGTATGCAGGGCTGACGATGAAAATAATTACCAGATGAAAGTTAAATCAGGAGATTTTCTGCCACTTTGTTGTGTAGATCGAAGAAAATTGTGTGTTTTCATAGTTTTTGCCATCTTACCACAATCATTAGTTGTGGTATCATTTGTAGATCAGAAAACAAATAGATGTGAACATTTTCCCACTTATTTTTAATCTGGTGAGGGTGGTTTCGGTCTAATCTTCATGAGGAATATGCAGGCATGTCCTGATGAAGGTCCTTTAGACTGAAATCTATGAAATAATGAAAAGTATGACATAAAAAGCAATAAGTGAGAGATTTGCAAGAGATTCTCCCTTTTATCCCTCTGACACACAGTCAAACAGACTCAGCTTTCCCATGTCAAAAACCCTTTTCTAGCCAATTTGCTACACATAAAAACAGCTGTACAATGTCAATGCAAGCCAGGTACACTTCCTGTGGTTGTTCTTCTAAACTTAGAACAACTTATAAACTGAGAAAACAGTACTCAAAAAACAAAAACAAAAATCTCAGTACCATGGTCTTAGTTTATCATTTACTTCTCTACATTTCGGCACAATCAGAACAGAACTAAACTAGTTTTCCTAAACAGATTGCAGCATCACATCAAATCCCAGTCTGAAACCACATTTTCGAGAACAAATTTCTGAACGGAGAGTTGAAATGTGGGCACAAAACTTCAACACAGTTTAAGACTCTAATTAATAATGAATTTTGAACCTAAAGATATTCAAGGTAAGCTTGAGGGGACCCATAACCAAACAACACTAGAACTGTGAAGAATGCCTCAAGGGGATCTGGATTGATGCTGCAGGACCAGATATATCATCTTTTTATTCAGTGACTTTGTCCTTGTCAAAACTTGGTGCCACAGTTTAACTCAACTGCTAAAACTTCAGTCAGAGATTCAGGTGTGTTATGCTAGTAGCAGCTAATGTAGCCTCAAGCCGTTAACCTCAAGCACAGATGAAGAGCCCCCTCGATTATTTTTAATTTTTTAACTTGTAGCCTTCAGACCCATCTGACACTGACTCAAGTGACGTCACATAAGGTAATTTATCCCAATTTATTCCCATGTCTACATATAACTTTTTTCATATATGCAGCAGCACTCCTCAGACTTTGATGTGTAAAACTGGCCTTTAAGTGACTTCAAATTTATGCTATCAAAAGATGCTATTAAGTTACATTTGAGGAAGTGAAGGGTCCATTGATTTTGGAGCTTGAGATGTCAGGATATCTTGAGGTTATGGGGATTGTTTGCATCGATTTTCAACATTTCTTTCTAAATCCTTGTCCCCCCTAATAATGGAATGGCAATACTAAATAATTGTAGTACAACATGACTAATCAGACAACCTGGTAGGTGTTGGAAACAATGGCTCAACCAAATTATCAAACCACTTATTTGAAAGTTATTACCTATACCTAAAGATCATCTTGGATAAACTTTCTGACCAGGTCTCAGCAATATATTTGGTGTGTAAAATGTTATCATACCTAACAGGATTGATGGCTAAAACTGTGAAAATAAAGCCAGGTTCCTCTAAACTAGGCTCGATCATCATTTTTTTGTTCCTGTCATGGTACTCTCTAAAGTCGCAACAGGAGAGTAAAGGTAGGATGTTTGTCGATGCCTCAGCGCCAGCTAAATGCTGGTCCATGATAGAGCTATTCTAACAGTGACAATAGGGAGAAGTTGCTGCGTGACTTTTACATCTATACAACCTCTTGTAGGCATGTTTGTGTGTTTACAGGGGCTCTTTGAGCTGACTGCATGTGCTAACTTTCATCCAGAATAATCCCTCTTTGCTTCCACACTAACACTTACAGCCTGTTCTTCTTTCTCTGGTTCCACTGCTGCGGAGAATTACAGGAACATTTCTACCAATGTTGACTCTGCTTTCACTCTAACAAGTCGTTTACCGTATTCTCTCCTCTCTGAATGGCTAAATCTGGCTTTCTTTTCTCTACTTTCCTTTGCTGACTTATTCTCCTTGTCTGACTCCTCACCAGTCAGGGGGATTCAGACACAGACTCTGAGGTGGAGGATCGGGTGGACGGGGTGAAATCCTGGTTGTCCAAAAGCAAAGGTTCAACCAAGAACCTCTCAGATGACGGCAGTCTCAAGAGTTCCAGGTCAGTAGAAAGACAGCTGCTGTTACTATCACGTCAGCAGTTAGTAAGCAGTCTCCTGAGAAATTTGGCAGCTTTTGGTCTGTCTGAATGCAATTGTTTGCATGATCTGACCCAGAGGAAATAAAGCAGAGCAGAATACTTGGCTGAAATGATGGGGGCTGCTTTTATTTATAAGTATTTCCAGGCTGCTACGTTTTTATTGTCACCCACTCTGTAAGGAAGGGGTTCCTTTTACCACAAACAAACCACCTCCAGAGTAGATTTAACGACATGCCCAACAGCCAGCTGGCATAGCCTACCTGAGCCGCTCGCAGAGATAAATGAATGTGTCTACATGCTGACAACTTCGATTGCCCCAGATTTGTCTCCTTACCAGAAGATTTAACTTCCCTCCCTCAGCTCAGCCACTCCCAACTTTAAAAAAGTTTTTAAATCTTTCTGAGCAGCATGTGCTCACAGACATACACTGAGTAATTCACTAAGCTAGCCAACACTTCTTCATGTAGTAGTAGTTTTCAGGTTCAAGTGACTTTAATTGCCATTTGCACAGGGACAAAAGGACATTGGAAATATTGCCCAGTTCAAGACAAAAAAGGGTGAGAGAAATATTAGTTAAAGGTTTATCAAGTTTTACTTTAAACTTTAATATGGGAAATATTTTCAGCCAGAGTTGACCCAAAAGATGTTACTGAAATATTATGTAATGCTCACAAGGATACATTGTTTAGAATCAGTGTTAAACATGCAGTATCTTGATTTAAAATTATGCTCATTAAAAATATGAATGTTGAATAAAAGTCACACAGTACTATTAAAATTTCCCTTCATTTCCTATCTGAATGCAAAATTTTGCTCAAACAATTTTTTTCTGTGAAATAAATATAGAAAATTTTCATGTTTTTACTGGAACACAACGGTTAGGCTTAGGGTTACCCCAAACCTCAACCCTATCAGTCATTTCTAAGCAATATAAACATTACTTCACAATTGCAACAAGTAGGTTTTTTTCATTCAAAATTTTTAAAATCCTTATTTCTAAGTAAATCATGCCTATTTTCTGTAGAAGCCCAACCGGCCCCCCCACCCCACCCCCACGACTCATTAACTCCCACAACCTTCTCCTTCCACCCTCATTGCCCCCTTTCCTCCAAACTGCTTTAGTTAGCAGTCAGGTGCTATGACTGGACCTCAAAAACATTTAATTCAAAAGAGAGTTCAATAACAAATCCATTGATCGATTATCGATCTATATCCTTTTGCAGGGTTAAATCAAAAGCAGTCATTTATTTTGGTACTTGACCATTTCAGATTCTAAATGTATCTACTCTTTAGTTAAATGGTTATATCAATGTTTTGTTGCAGCATTACTGTCTGGTTATAACACCACATTGGTCAACATATCAGATGAGATTTTCTCATCATTATCGTGGCCTTTGTTTGTCCTTGGTGAGAAATAAAATAGCGTTGGTGTCTGTCTTGACAATTCAGAGCAGGAAAAGCCCCTGTTAGTCCCTTTTCAGCTATCTCCATTTACTCTCTCCTTTATGTCTGTGTAGATTCTCAGTCATCCAGGTCATGGTAATCTTAAGTGCTTGAGTCAAAAGCAGCTGGACTTTTTTGAATTGAAGACATTTCACCTCAGGTAAGAGGTGAAACGTATTTCAAGAACCAAAAAAGCCTAATTGCCTTTGACTCAAGCACTTAAGACTCTCTCCTTTATCTTTCTTTTTTCATTGCTATACTCTTATTTCAGCTAAATTTTTCATCACATTTCTGTTTTAATGATTTGTCAAGTTTAATTTGTTTCTTATTCTCTTCCTTCATTCACCTCCACTTGACCCTAAATCATCTGTGCCATATTTTTCTCTCCCACTGTCTTCATTCCTCCGTCCTTTCCGCTGTTTTTTTCTAGATTTGCTTTGAATGTAGACGAAAAAGAAGGGAAAGAGTGGAAGGAGGGTAAGGAATGGAAAGAGGTAAATAAAGATGGCAAAGAGGTAGAGTCAAGCAGGCCAATGTCAGTGATGAGCTCCCTCAGCTACAGAAAACGACCCAACCTTGACTCCATTGGCGGCAAAGGGGATGCCCTCTTCAGTGCCCTCAAGGAGAATGCCAAGTCAGAAGACATTTTATCCTTCCAGAAGGCTAAACCCAAATCCTCAGATTTTAAGGATGACACCTTCTCCATAAGTTCCAGGAGGAAGTCCCACATAGGGGATGACATGAATGACACAGAATCGGTCGTTTCCCAGGCTTATTCAGAGGCTAACAGCCGAGCCAGAAAAGGCATGGACAGCCGCTGGGCTGACTTTGACAAAGAATCCACCATTTCATTCGCTGCACCAAGTTGGGCCTCTACACGTCTTGGGTTAAGCCCAGAGAATGACGTCAAGTCTACCATCAGCCTAGGTCTGTCAAGTCCACTTGGACGCCGCCAACGTACATCACGCTTAGATGAGGGCAGAGTTGGGCGGTCACTGTATGGCAGCAGTCCCAGCAGCCCTTGCTTTAGCAGACGGTCTGGGGGTCGCAGTCCTGGAAGCATTAGCCAAGCTGATTCTCATATGTCGCTGGCACGCAGCTGCCGCCTGAGCGAGTTTGACGTTGATATTGATGATAGTCGAAGCGTGGCCTTCACAGAGAGGTCAGCGTACAGTCCGCACTCGTTCACTGGCCGCAGCGTCTCCATGCCACCACCCCAAGCTAGATCATCAATTGCTGATAATGAAGAGGATATCAAAACAGTCAGTCATCGCAACTACCTGGACCCTGACCTGGAGAAAGCTATCAATGAGGTGCTGAATTTCAAGCCCATCAAATTCAAGCGCCGGAGCTTGGACGACTCTGAGGGTGAGGTAGAAAAATCCAAGAATGATGACGATGACAAAGGCATCCGTAACCATGACAGTACTCGCCCTGCCAGCAGTTTTAGACGCTCGGCATCTGCTCTGGACTGCTTGAGACCGTCCCGCAGTAGCAGCAGCTGCAGCAGTCGCCATCGCAGCAAGAGCAAAGGCAAGAGCAAGAAAAAGAAAAAGAAGATAAGCCACAGCTCTGAGTCCGACAGCTCAGGAGACGACCGTCGTCACAGAAGCAGCTCCAAGAGGAGGTCCAAGAAGTCCAAGAAAAAGTCCAGGAAGAGGGATGAATCTTCCTCTTCTTCCTCATCTTCTTCTGATTCTGAGTCGGAATCGGAGTCAGAGTCGAGCTCCAGTGCCTCCACCATTTCTTACCGAAGCTCCAGCAGCGTGAAGAGGGCCCCGGCAAAAAAGGTGACCAGCCTAGAAGGAGAAGAAGAGGCTAGGCCACAGAGCGAGAGCCAGCCCGTTAACAAAAAGGAAGATAAAAAGAGGAAGAAGAAGGTTGACAGCCTGATGATGAAGTACCTGTACCGGCCGGACAGTGACTGAAGCAGGCAGTAGGTGGTAGACTGATAAGGACTCACCTTGGCGAGTGTTTGTGAAGCATGATGTGACCTAACTAATCAAAGATACGTTGACTTTTACCAGTCAGCACCTCAAATGTTATCCAATCTGACTGGGATTAGACTTTCACAGCTTAGAATTCTAACTTGTGGGTTGCGTTTTTGATGATGTGTCAGTGTCGGCATGCAAACAATATTTCATGTTTACTACCACACTTTCTCAGTTTCAAGCCAGACAGTAGTGAACAACCTCTGTCGCTGTCCTGTCACTTGTAATGGCTTTCATTAAGTGAGCAGATAAAGTCTTGAATGTGTTGCAAATTTGATCACATTAGGAAGTGTAGTTGGTGAGGTGGTGCACTCACCGTGGATGTTAACTCAGGCTTTAATTACTCCTGAGATATGTCATATTGATTTATCACCCAAGAAAGGTAAAAATAACAGGAGTGAATTAAGAGAGACCAGAATACATTTTTCCTTCCAGTCCCATAACTGCAGGCATAATTAGACCCCGAGCATTGATTTACACCAACTAGCTTATTCATTTGAGATGCACAGTTGACAGTAATTAACCCCCAGTTTGCAATATTTAGGCGTTGAATGTGATTAAGCTGGTATGCAGACTGTTGGTGGGATTGGATTTTTTTTTTGTTTCAGAATTTGTTTGAATATTTGAGTTGTTTTAAGGCTTCTGGTTTAGCTCTTTGTACTAATTCACAACTCTTTTTTTATTTGTTGTTTGAGTGGCATAGATTTAGTATTTTACCATCATCTATCACCAGCATTTTGCACGTTCGCGTGGCACCACACTGCATGAGATTTTGCACTACATGCTAAAAAAAAAGGCTAACCTCACAATATGGTGAAGAGAGCTCAACATACATTAACAGTGTACTGCAACAAACAAGTAAAACCCAAACAATATAAATAAAACCTCATGTCAATTGTAGAAAAAACTCACACAAACATTCACAATTTCACAAACATCAGCAAAAACAGAAACACTGCCAGTAGTAAACAGTGATATACAATACAACAAAAGAATATTGAACACTTAAAACTGATAAAGTAGTTGATACTTAAAGGCTATTGCTAGTTGTGATATTGTATCTAATAACATCAGAATTACACAAAAAGAGCCTTAAAGGGAATTCAGGTATTTGTAAACCTGGGTCCTATATTTCCATATTTTGGTGTGTAAATGATTCATACTTACCAAATGTTTTGGAAGTGCTAAGTTACATTGCTTCAGCTGGCAGCCGCGACACAGCTTCAACATGAACCTTTGGGACAAATAGTTTCTTGCTGGCAGTTCCTCTCTCCAACTATGAGTCACGTTTCCACTGTAGTCTAACTGCAACATCTCACCTACCGCAACATTTCTAGCGAGACTTCTTGAGTAAGACTTGTGCTTCTGGTTAAACAAAAAAGATTTTACTCTTCAGTAAAAAATCTCTGTAGGGATCTTTTCCGTCATGTAGAGTAACAATCGCATAAAAAGCACTTTTAGTGGACATAAGCTTGAGCGATGGAGTTGCCCCAAAGTAATACATTACAGCCGTGTAGCTGAGGCTACTGGACCAATAAATTTGCCACATTCTTTTCTAAACACTGCATGCAGTATTTATTGTCAGAGTGATGATTTCCACCTTTGCTTGCGTTTTTCTATACGTGTCTTGAGCTCATGTAGACAGGTTACTATTCTCTCCTCACTTTTTTGAGAATAACACCTGCTTGTTCTTTCCTGCTCCAGCCCCCCTGGCCAAAGACGCTACTACTTCGACAGATCTGATGAAGAGGCGGAGGAAGAAGAAAAAGGCGGGGCGACCCAGGTCCCTTACTACTCTCGATACAGACACAGTAGCCATTTGAAAGACGGCGACGGCGAGGACAGGCCTTACGAGACCACGTCGTAGTGCTCTTTCTCAGCTCTGTGACAGTTTGTTTCGCATGCAAAAGGGGGACCCAAAACACCCATCACCCTGCAGGAAAACATTCAGATACTGTAGAGTTTCCTGAGACAGAGCCTCACGAAGTTTCTTTTTGAAACACACTGCACACACGTTAACCACTCCACTCTGCTGGTTGCATGGAAGCAGCAGCTGCTTGGCTTGAGCGGCCGTCCTGTTAAACTATCATCATCATGTAACTGAGCCAAAGAACTTGAGGTTGCAATGATAACAGATTCTCTCTTTGTCTCTGCCTCTCTCCTTCTCTTCTTTACATATAGTATGTATTTCCATAGTACAATGTATTGCCAAAAAGCCTTTGTTCAAGTGTGTGTGTGTGCACTGTTTTATGAGTCCTGGGAGGCGTCCCAGCCTCTTTTTTTTTTTCTTCTTTAATCCTTTTCGGGACAGGTGCCATTTGGTTTAAGTGGTCTCCTCTACAGCTGGCTTCTCTGCAGCTGTTGTGTTTCATGAACTGCTGCGCTGTGCACTGAAAACTCTCATCATCATCTGTTCAGTCTTAGTCTGCCTGAAAAGTTTTGTTTTTTTGCCTTTTGCTGGCAAATTATCTCTTCCTTCCAGGGGAAGAGGATTACATCACTAAGTGCTCCACCACGAAAGTGAAGCATTTGAATCCTTTGTTTTTGTTGTTTGACAGATTTGTTTTGCAGACGACCGCCGTCAAGCAAATTAAATTTCCACGAGGTTTGAGTTTCTGAGAAAGGCCTTGTCTTTTTCTTATTTCGACTTGATTTGAAGTACTTGGCAGATTTCTTGTCATTCACATGCCGTCTGTTTTGTTTTAAGCTTGATGTGCTTTCCTTTTCTAAAGGGAATGTACTTGACTTAAGACACCAGACATTTGTTGGTTTCTCACAAAAACCAGAGAGTTTTGAAGGAAAAATCTGGTGATGTTCTACATTTTTATTGTCAACAAATCACATGGGAAGACCAAAACCAACACTGACCTTTGGGAATAATATGTTTATAAAAATACTCTTAAGCTCAAATTTTTTGGGAGTTTTCAGCCACGTCTCTTGGTCCTCTTCAGCAAAGTGAACTGGCTCAGGTGTCATCACAACTCTTAGTCCTTAACCTGTTGGTTCCTATGAAAGACGTAAATCTTTAAAAAGCTTGGTCACATCGAGTCATGTTCAATAACCGTCTGAAACCCATTTTACGTTTGCAGGGCAGTTTATACTCCAGTAGAGGAGGGTTATATAAAACTGAATAGTACTACACAGCTAACATAAAATTCAAACAAATTTGAACCAGCATGTAATTTATCGGAGTTCTGTCCTAAAATGTGTCCTAAATTGATGTTGTTTTGTTCTATGAGACTGTTGTTCTCTACAAAGTCAGTGTCCATGGATTTTCCATCCATGGTGTCGAACGCAAATGCTGCCACACGTTACTTCCCAGATGGTTTTTTTGTCGTAATTATTCGTTCAGTGTGGCTAGCTAGTTTTCTCGATTTTGCATTAGCAAAAAGATCATTAGCCTAGTTTACAGATAAGGCAACAAAGCAGGCAATAGAACAGAGTGACAGTGCAAGGCACGTCCTATTGGACTGAGAATTTATCATTCAAACACATTATTCCCGTGTGAAGACAGACATGTCAGTCAATACACTGCTTCGGCTCTGGACTCTGTGTCCCCTCAGGTCACAGTCAGGATGATCTGCTGCTGATCAATGATGATCAATTTGAGTGTCAAAGTCATCAAAAAGTCACCAAAGTTGAACTGAAATGAATTTATGTTTCCTTGGATTCATGGATTTTTATGAAAATAAGAAAGATGTAGAATATCACCAGCCTTCTACTTTTAAAGGACAGTTCACACCAAAACCAAAAATACATATTTCTCCTCTTACCTGTAGTGCTATTTATCCATCTAGATTGTTTTGGTGTGAGTTGCTCAGTTCTGTTGTGAGCAGTTTCATGGAGGAACTATTTTTCTTTCTGTATCACAGTGCAGAAGGAAACATGCATCTACTCATGGATGAGAGGCTAGTTAACTAAGCTAGCTAATTTTACAGCTCAGCCATGAAACTGCTCACAACAAGGTCTGTGGATTATCTTGACTAACGAGGTCATGATTTCTGGAAAGAGACATTGCTGTTGAGTTTTTCAAATGTATTTTTTGGTGCTTTGAGCACCACAAGTGAAGTGCCATCTAGTTCCATTATATTGGAGAGAAGGCAGACATCTCTACAGCTGATGTCTCCAAAACTGAGCAACCCACACCAAAACTATCTAGATGGATAAACAGCACTACAGGTAAGAGGAAAAATGTGTATCTTTCGATTTTGAGGTGAACTGCCCCACTGGGTAGTTTAACTGTAACTTAACTAACTGGACACAATACAGCCTGTATAACCAATACTGTGAAATCTTGTAAACAGCATGAAAATAGGAACGTGTTTCGTCATTGTTTAAGTTTTAAATCACACCCTTCAGTAATCTATCTGGTATTTAAGATATTTCTGAAAGCCATTTAAAGTCCAGAGAAGCTTGACGTGGCATTTGTGGCAGAAATAAAATTTGTGGATGTCCGTCATTGTGGGAGAGGTTGTGTGTGATTCTACTATACATGCTTTTTGTAGACTATTCATTTTTATTCTCTATGCAGTCGACGCAAGTGTGGAAATGTGTTTTGATTTTATTGACCTTGTTGAAAGTGTCTGGTTTCAACAGAAAAAAACAAACAAACAAAAGAGCAGGCATAATATTGCTGACTGCACACAGTATTTATATATAAATGTGTATGATTCATGCTAGCTTTGAAAATAGTTACTGTTTATTTTCATTATTGAACAAATTGACCACTTGTTATAAATTTTTCATTACATTTTAATATATTGTAAATAAACTATGGTGATTGTTTTCGAATGCCTTGAAGAGTGGATTTGTCTGACTTCAGCTCCCGTCTTTCCATTTACCCTTAAAGGTGGATTCTCGATTTTCTTTTGTTCTAAGATCTTCACAGAGCATGCAGATAAAACTAAAATGGGAAACAGTGGTGTTTTCATCTGCTTTGAGAAATGTCATCAACAGTGTCGACTCTGTCAATGCCTTAAAGGGATACAAAACCCACTTCTTTTGTTTTTTCCATTGTAATTTAAGGGGAAATAAGTATTTTCTGCTCCAAAGCTAAGCTGTAAGAACTAGTAGCAAAATGCCGCAAGTGGCAATTTGCAGGTTCAGACTTTTTTGCACTCAGCCTAAGGAAGCGGCTCAAGCGGCCAAAATTAAAGCCAAGAGCGGCAACAAGCGGGTTTTAGGCTTCACAAAGCTGAGCAAAGTCACTTCAGCTGATTCAATTGTGTTTAAAGAAGCAGGGAGACCAATCACACTTTTTTTAATAACTGTGCACTCACAGATCCACCATTAGTCCCTCCTTCGTCGGATTCGAACAAAATTTGGTGCGTAGGTTCAATATGTCCGTTCAGAGTTTGGTCAACACTTGGCTCCTGAGCATGCACACTAAAACTGGTGAAATTCTGTCCACTTTGTTTCAAGGTTAATGTTTTTATTTGTGGCACCCCCTATGGGTTGGAATCAAAATGCTTCAGAAGGCCCATACCCAAACAGGGCTTGAGGAGATCTACCAAGATTTATGATGATTGGACAAATTTCCTGCTAAGCCCTGCCCTTTGCAAAGTTTTTTGAGTTTGAGTTTTTCCAATCTTGCTCATTTTTTGTAAAATGTGTCAAAATTGGTAAGAATCCAAAAAGTAGATGTGAGATTACTGTTTTTAAGTTTATCCAAATTAGCAAAACATCCATCATGGCAGACTTTAATGGTCAAAGAGGCTTTTTGTCGAGCACAGGGTGTGAGGAGCATGGCCTTTCAAAACAGAATTGTTGGGCTTTAATTACAGCGCCACCATCTGATCATTTGGATTCATGTTTCTTGGGAAGCATTTGCACATTTCCAGTTATCAGTCCAAGTTTCATGTTTCTGGCTGCAACACTCCTGACTGAACTGAGGACTTACAGCTTTGAAGGTGAAATTCTTATTCTTGCTTGATAAAAGACTTACATTTCTTCAACTTGGTTGTTTAACTAGCACTGTCTTTTAACCAGATGGAGGATGTTAGTCACCGGACGTCTGGATCTGAGCTTATCAGAGAAAACAAGGTGAGCTAACGATAGTAACGCAGCTTGGCTCACAGCATCTCCTGACGTCCTGTCTGCCAAAAGGTGTCAGAGAAACACTGATTTTTATGAAACTACCTCATGTAGTAGTTATATATTATTTATCTATACATTTTAGAAGTTAACTCTCGGGTCAATGATTTCGTATACGACAACATTACTAACGTTAAATATCTCAGGAACACTATGTGAGAGACTTAATTTGTTGCCCAGAAACGAAACAATTTGCCATTCTAACGAGGAGCAATTGTATCCCTTTCAGAAGGTTTGTAACTCAGCCTTGAACTGTATTTTTGGAGACTTAAATCCATAATGATAAATCCAACACTGAATGTCTTCTGTGATTATTTATCCATTTTCCCTGTTTAAAATGGTTTCTGTTGCTGTTAGCATGTTTGTTAGCCGGCCATCAGGCCAAGCCCACTGATCAGGACTAACACGAGTGAGCCAGAGTTTAGACAGCAGCATGCTCTGTGAAGGCCTTCCATTTTCTGTACATCCACCTATATGCTGCAGGCATGTGTTCATCTAACTGGAGTGAGTGTCAAACAGTGATTCAGCCTGTCTGATGGTTATTGATGGTTATTGATAATGATAATTGTGCACTAACACCAAACTTACTGAATAACAACTAAACTTGAATTGAATACATTATACTGCTAGTTGTGCTTAAACGGCCTGAATGTTCATCAGCAAAACAATCACCTGGAGTTCTAAGACACACTGCACACATGCACACAGTTTGGACAGTGGAAATCATGACACTGTAAAAACTTCTCTCTCCTGATTACGTCTCTGTACTCTCAGCCAACAGCAGGAGCTTACTGAACACCAGCTGCTTGGGTGACAAAAGTAGCCGGAGGCAATACGTTCATGTGTTGACCTGCGGCTGTGATGAACAACATGATGAGGTACAATCATGACTTACAATGATAATTACACAGAAGACAGTGTGTCTTTTAATGCCTCCACGCTGGCGATAGTCATGGCTGCAGGAATACGTTTTCAGTTTGTCTATCCTCAGGGTTGCCAGATCTGACTGACGGTTTCCAGCTCAGTTGCACCTTAAAGCCTGCCCAATTCAATAAAAACTAGAACAGCACTAAGTAGAGCGCATACCTCCACCAAGGCCCAACAGCTCAACATCCATGCATTATTCCCTGGATAATACATGGATGTTGAACAAAACAAAACAAAAAAAAAACAGGCATATTTAGACGGCTGGTATCTCTGAGTGTGTACAATTTAGTGCAGATCCAAATAAAAATCTGGATCTAGCGGATGTAAATGTGTTTTCATAGGAGGGATAGGGTTAGGGTATCTCGCAATGATAAAAAAAGAGAGCAAAAATTCCTGGATCCGCACCAAGATCTAATGGGTTCTTCCTTGGCCCATGCTCCATCCTTCCAGTTTCGTGGAAATTCATTCAGTAGTTTTTGCATCATCCTGCTGACAGACAAACAAACAAACTAACCAACAAACGGACACAGGTGAAAACATAACCTCCTTGGCGGAGGTAATAAATATCTCTCAAATTAAATAAGTCAATAATATGAGTGAGTGAACATAAAGTTTACTGAACTTTGTTGTTTTTGGACATAAAATGAGAGCTTGTTTGGTAATTTTGAAAATCCCGCCAAATATTTTCAAAAGCAGCCCAATTTGGTGGAAAACCACCCAATCTGGCAACACTGTCTGTCCCGTTCTTGTGAATGAACAATGCTTTGAGGGAATTTCTTCAAATTTGGCACAAGCTTTCACTTGGCCTCAGACATGATCTGATTAGAGTTTGATGGTTAAAGGTCACTTTGACCTTTAACCATCAAACTGCATTGCAAACTGCATTGCAACACGTTTTTAGTCATAACTCAAAAATGTATTCGCTAATCATGATGAAGTGATGACCGTTTCGCCTCGAGACCGATGGCCTCACGCAGCACCGATGGCGTGTGTGTCTGTGTTCAGTGCGACTCTGAGCAGCCGGTTGTTTCTGTCCACTCTCTCCTCGCTATATGTCTGTACGTTCACAAAGTAAA
>JBBPCS010019305.1:0-25894 GCA_037974645.1 Hollardia meadi
ACAGCAACTATTTTTAACGTTTCTATAGCTTTTGCTGTTGCAGTTGCTTTGCATCTGTGTTTGTGCCTGTCTCCCCCACCCCCCCTGTGCCCCCCTGTCTTTCTCTCTCTCTGTCCCTCTCTCTGTCTCTCTCTCTCCCTCTCTGTCTGTCTCTCTCTCTCTCTCTCTCTCTCTCTCTAAATATAAAAAAATATATAAAATATGAAGCATATAAATAAAAGCAGTAAAAGCAGTAATAGCAGCAATCTCTACAAAGAATAACATAAGGGATACTTACAAATTGTGCAAATAGTGCAAATTGGTTACTGCAGTTGCAGTCTCTGAGGGTGTTTTTGTGTGTGTTGTTTTACAGTCCTCGATGTGTGAGTGTGTGCGTGTGTGTGGGAGTGTGCTCAATGTTCTTGGAGTCTGTTCTCTGTTTGGGCAGGGAGGAGTGGTGGAGGGGAGTGATGCAGGGGTGTGATGGAGGTCACAGCTCAGGGATAGAAGCTATTCCTCAGTCGGTTGGTGCTGGCTCTTATTGTCCTGAACCATTTGCCAGACGGCAGAGGTTCAAACAGGGAATGGCCAGTGTGTGTTGTCCTTGAAAATACTGCTAGCCTTCCTCTTCAGTCAGCCAGCGTAAATGGTGTCCAGGTTTGGGAGCTCCATCCCAATAATGCGCTGGGCCGCCTTCACCACATGGTGCAGGTCTTCATCATCTATCATCTGCAAATTTGATAATGGAGTTGGAGGTGTAGATGGGGGTGCAGTCATGCGTGAAAAGTGTGAAGAGCATGGGGGTCAGCACGCAGCCCTGTGGGGTTCCTGTGTTTAGGATGAGGGTGGAGGAGGTGTGGTTGCCGATTCTCACTTGCTGTGGACGGTTTGTGAGAAAATCCATGATCCATGAGCACAATGAGGAACCGAGGCCCAGGGTGTCAAGTTCATTGACCAGTTTGTGGGGGATGACGGTGTTAAATGCAGAGCTGAAGTCCACAAATAGCACCCTCACATAACTGTTTGGTTCCTCTAAGTTCCTCTAAGTGCGTGGGCAGAGTGGAGACCTCTGTGGAGCAGTTTACCTGATAGGCAAACTGGTACTTATCCAGATCCGGTTGGATGATGCTCCTGATGTGTGAGAGCACCAGCTTCTCAAAGCACTTTATGACTATGGGTGTTAGTGTCACTGGTTGATAGTCATTCAAGCACGTTACAGATGACTTTTTAGGCACTGGGATGATGGTGGAGGATTTGAGGCACATCGGAACAGTAGCATGTTGTAATGAGAGGTTGAATACTTTAGTAAACACCTCTGTAAGCTGCTCAGCACATGCTTTCAGTACCCGGCCTGTCACTCGATCTGGACCTTATTTCCATTAACTTTCTTCAGCATAGCTCTCACCTGGTGGTGCTGAATAACCAGTGTCGACTCTCCAGCAGGTGGGTTGATGAGTGGGGCAGGCTCCTCTCTCTGAGTGTTGAAGCAAGCAAAGAACTGGTTCAGGACGTCAGGCAGTCTGGTGTCCTCACCAGGCAGCAGATTGTCTTTATTGGTTTTATGATCTGTCAGTGCCTTGGTGCCTTTCCACATACTACGGGGGTTGTTGTTGTCAAATTGTTCCTCAATGTGCTGTTTGTATTTGCGCTTTGCATCCCTGATGCCTCTCTTGAGTTTACCCCGTGCTTCACTGTAGGCCTGTTTGTCATTTGACTTGAAAGCTGTATCCCTCTCCTGAGTAGTGCCCTCACAGTGCTGTTAATCCACGGCTTTTGATTAGGGAACACCTTTATTGTCCTTTGTGTTACCACATTTTCTGTGCAAAAGTTTATGTATCCTAAGACTGATCAAGCATATTCCTCAAGGTCTGCTCCCTGTCCAAACAAATCCCAGTCTGTGTTATGAAAACAGTCTTGCAGCATTGAGGTGGCTTCCTCAGACCACACTTGTACTGTCTTGATAGCTGGTTTCGATCTGCAGGTCCGAAGTCTGTAAGCTGGGGTCAGAGTTAGGGAAATATGGTCTGATTGTCCACGGTGTGAACATGGGGCTGCTTTAAATGCTCCCGGGATGTTTGTGTAGACTTTGTCCAGCACATTATTTTCTCTGGTTGGGAAATTCACATTTTTATGAAATTGGGCATGACCAGTTTGAGATCTGCATGATTGAAGTCACCCGCTACGATTATCACGCTGTCTGGGTGAGCCGTCAGCTGTTTGTTGATGACGTCATGTAGCATATCCAATGCTAACTTAGCCTTAGCTTGTGGGGCAATGTATACTGCCATAATTGATATTGTCGTGAATTCCCTCGGGAGAAAGGGAATGCACTTTACCTTCAGGAGCTCTAAAGAGAGAGAGAGACGAGCCGCTGCATCTGCACGTGCTGCCATGTTGGTCAGTAAATGTCGATATGTTATGAGCTGGGATGAGAACGGGTTGGCAACACATATCTGAAGCACCCTTTTAATCATGGTGGTATACTGGAGCCATCTGTGCTCTGCATACTCTTATCTAAAAGAGTATGGCGCTATATAAACAAAATTTTACTTGACTTGACTTATCTACCTAGATTGTAAACTGACTAAAATATCAATAAATATCACTTTCACTCTGATTTTAATGGGCTTTATAAACACATTTTTCACAACCAATGAAAATGTATGAAACATGATTTGGGTGCTATTTGCCAACCTTGACGGTAGACTGTGGTTCGGGACAGTGTGGTTTTAGTTGAACTCCTGTCTGCCTAAATCACAGGCAGCTACAGATCCACTGGGGAGCCATTTTGTTGTGAAGACCTCATGGGTTTCATTCTCTCTTTTTTTCTCTTTAAAAGCAATGGACTTCATCCAGAGTAATCCTTAATTAGGCCTGTGGCATTTTAAAGCACACTCGCACTGCACTCACCTAGCCATCCTACCAGTACACAGCAACACTTTAAACAGTATTGATCTATGGCACCGAAGGGGGCTGCTGCTTGTGCACATCATCATGCATTGTGCGTGTGTGTGTGTGTGTGTGTGTGTCTGTGTGTGTGTGCAAATTGCGGAAACAATTTGAAAAGCGTGATTACAATCTTGTCAAATTCAGTGACCCTTCTTCACACACAAATGCAGGGCAGCTCTGAATAATGATTGGGTGAGTAATTTGAATAGACCATTGGGATTGTACAGGGCTGAATGCTAACCCAACTGAATGGATTTTGAGTGGGATACTGTGAGAGATGGGTGTTAGATGTTTGTTTGCTAGTGGCTGCAGTGGGTGGGCTGCCAACTCAGCCAACTCATAAACACTCATTTTCACACACACTTCTCTACAGCAGCATCTAATGAGGCATGCAACATGAAACACACATGCGGCAAACAAAGTACTTGTGGGATTGTCAAACAAGTGAGAATTGGGGGATTGTGTCCAAAATGTTAGTACTTTAACTAAACCAACAATTCCACAACCACACCAATAGGTGTGTGGAGGTTAGAAAGTAGGCAGGATTGAACTTACAAAAAAAACAAAACACTCAAAGCACTTTTTGTGTGTACAAGCACCACAATGAATGCAATTCAGAAAAGACCAGCTGAAAGTGAGTCATCATGCCCATTCTAGGGCAGGCTTTCTTCCCTGCCTTCAAGTGAGGTTGTCCTTTTTGTTTTGTTGTACAGTCTAGTGTTGTATAATGACATAACATATACATAAATCCGTGTGGCACATTTTACAAAAAGCATGACTTAGATCTATGTTGCTTGTCTTTAAGTACGGGTAAGCCTCCTTCCATTTGGTGAGATACATACTCACACAAAAAGCCTTTTTGTCAGGTACTCCATCCCTCCCATGTTCAACCATCCCTGAATTCTAGCACCACCATTCTTCCTCCTGAAGTTTAGGCAGTCCTTAGTTATGCCAACTGTCAATGTTACAAACAACCTTCTTTGTACAACCATGGTTGTACAAACTAGTTTCAAGCAAACCCTGGTCATAGAGGCCAATCAACACCAGCAGCATTTGTTAAATATTGCTGGACTGTTTTTTTCATGTCTGCCTCTTGCCCATCTCATGGAACAGACTCTAGTAGTCTATAATTCAGTCCACATATGATGCGTATTGTTTGTTATGGCAAAGCATAGTTTCCACAGGCGAATGTTCAAATCACACAAATCTATACGTTACAAATGTAACTATGTATAATGGTAGAGCAAAGCCCCCAGTTTCACAGTGAGCTACGGTGACTCTGATGCATTTTGTCCACTTATTACGTCAGTAGTTTGGATGGTATTTCTGTCAGCCTAGTACATTGTGGACATGTGTGCATTGATCATGGAGCCTGACAAAAGTTTGCACTATTCATTAATCAACCATAAACAGAGAAGCAGTGTGAGCTGTCTTACTGTAAAACAGGTATTTCTTCATCACCCGTTTTTGTGCACAACTGTCCATCACTTTAATTAAAATGCAGGGCTCCGTAAGACTGCTAGATGCTAATGCTTACACTCGCTGAGCTGAAAGGCAGGCTTGTCCCTTGGGATATTGTGCATTTTCCACCCATTACTTTTGCAGTTTGTGACGCTTATAGCACAATAACAACTTCTCATGTCTCCTCATATGCTGTCAATCAGTCTACACATCTCATGATGATGTCGCTTGAAAGTCCATTTATAGATGAGATGCCGACACGATAGGTGGTCACTTGATTCAGTGGCACATATGCAGTGCTAATGACTGTTGTGAATTGGGAGGATTTTAAACCCATGCAAGGCTGTACTTAGTAGTGGTGTACCTGTACGCAGAAGTTACAGTTCAGTTCTTACCCCAGTTTAGGCATCATGGTTTAGTGTGATTTGAGTTCAGTGGGGAAAAAAGCAAATTTAAATTTTTCAATTTACAAATTTATTTTTATTTATCTATAACAGACAGTTATGTAAGTGTTCCAAGATAGACAAAACCCTCTTGCTAGGAACTGAGGTAGTATTTTGCCCACTGGAAAGTTTTGTATATTATTTATTTATGTCGTAAATAGGTAACATTTCTGTTTTACACTGTACGAACACTGACTGTACGCTTTCCCAAAAGGCATAGTCACAATGGGCTATTAAAGGGAAAAGCATCTTTTATACTATGAAATTAAAAATACTAAATAAATAGAATAATAAAAAGCAAACCTTGTGCTATTGATTAATCAACCATTAAGAGTAGCAGCAGAGTTTCAATTAGTTCCACTTCGGCAACAAATAATATTCAAAGCAGTCAAACATTTATATGTCGCTCAATGGTGAGACATTGTGGACACGCACTGCTGCACATTGTGCTCTCAAACTGATGAGGATGTTTTCTTAATTTGCTTGTGTTTTGTTTTCTTAAGTTACAGTGCACTGAGCTCTCTTGGACACCGTATGACCAGGAACACAAGTTGTTCCCAAGCGACTGATTTTACGGGCTTCTAGCCGTGGAAGTGGTATTTCAGTTACGCCTGCCATACTGTGTGCTTGCCAATGGGGTTCAGTGTAAGGATTCTGAGCAGAGCTTGCACTTTGTGAACAACACATCATGTAGGAATTTCATTAGTTTGCTGGTATTCATGTTCATAATCCAAAATATTGTCAAATTAAAATTTTGACCTGACGGTAGCTCTAGATGAAAAGTCAGAGGATCACCTCAAGTTATTACACACCATCCTAAAGGGATCATCAATGTCAGTTCTTGGCAATCTGTAGCATCCAATGATCATTAAGACATTTCACACAAAGCCACAAAAGTATAAACCTGATGGCGCCCCTATAGAAAACGTCAGAAGATCAACAACATCTTCAGGATTAATCCAGAGGCCGTGATTGTCTCAACCCAGAAATCCCTCCCAGTACCCAGCAAACACTGTTTTCAATGTGTGCAGTTGTCCTGAGCTGTTCACTGAATCATGGTAAGTAATAGTGTCTCAATATCTTTCTGCAATCTTAAAAGCAGTTTTCAGAAGTGTTAGCTTTTAACATCATCGTCTGAAAATTATGCTCTGCTGAACTTTGATGAACTTGACAACATCCTGATCACAGTCTATGAAATACTTTCAGGGTTAGTACACAAATCCTCCTGGATATGCACACACACACACACACACACACACACACACACACACACACACACACACACACACATATGCATGCCTTAACAGCAGGATGGTCTTATGCTGCTTTAATCCTGTATCCATGGAAACCAATCTGTCCATTGCCCGGGGGACAAGAAAAGATCAGCCAGCATCTGTTTCACTGTATTTCTGTCTGTCTGTTTCTCCATCTATCCATGAGCTCGTCTGTCTGTCAGTCTGTTTGTGCATGTTGCAGTCTGTCAGGAGCCATTTTCATCAACTGCCAACTCAATTTTAAAATAACAACCCATGAAATGTTTAGATTAACAAGCATTCTTTTAGCTACTCTTTGATGTTAATTGATACAACACAATCAGTTCACTTCTGACCAGACTAAGTAATCTGTTTAACAGTTGAATAATTACGAAATAAACAGATAGAGGTGTCTGTTAGTAGTGATAGACACCAAGGCGAAAAGATATCATAAGCTAAAACTCAAATGATCAATGGAAAATGCAGTACAAACACAACACAGCAATAAGTGCTTTAATACAGCACATTAAGAGAAAAATTTATCACATTTATTAGCTCATGTCATATTTAATGACAACACTCATTGTCCTGCTGGGGGACCAATCTCATCAGGGTGTGCCGAGGCCATTGGGGGTGGGCTTGATCTGCAAGGGTGTTTGGCATCCACATGAATGTCAGGATCCAGGGTTTCTCAGCAGAATATTGCACTGTAGTGAGATGATCAATGTTATTCATTTCAACAGTCAGTGGTTTTAATGTTGTGGCTGATCGGTGTATAACTCATCTATCTGCCCCATTATTCAGATCTGGTCCAAAACAGAATGGTTTCGTCCTCAGCCGATGCTACACCCTTCAAAGTTTCATGAAAACCGAGCCAATAGTTTTTCTGTAATCCTGCTGACAAACTGACAAACAAACAAACTGGACTGAAAACACAACCTCCTTAGTGGAGGTAATAATAATGTGGCTCTGTGAAAGACAAAACTGATGTTGTTTATATCCCAAGAGCCAAATAAGAGTATTACCCTTAGCCTCAGGGCTGGTTACAAAACAACAACAAACTGGAGGGGAATGCAATGCAAAGCCAATCCAGCACATAACACTCAATACTCAGATATCCTTAAATATAAATGATAACAGCAAAAATCATCAGCATGAAAACATGTGCCAGACCACAGCCAGGGGACAATTATCTCATAACAACAAATTAATTCAGAATTGATACAACAGCATGGGAGCTACAAAAACAACCAGCAGTGTCAGCAGCCATATTTACAAGCACATTGACTGAACAGAGCGAGCATTGTATCCCATTTCCATATTTTATATAAACTGTATAAATTATGCACTATATAGTAATATTTAAAGTATGCTGTAGGAGTGTACAAGAACATCAACACCCTTGTGCCATCAATTTTGAAATGCCACTGCCAATTTCCCTTCAAAGTTTTCCAAAGAGTTCATACTTTTTATTCAAGTTCCTCCTGGAGTTTTTATAGCTTTGAAAATCACCTCCATTGGTGTTCCATCAACCACACACTCAAAAGTCAAACATCTTTTATCTGTTTTGGAAATAATTTTATCCTGTTTTTAGCATGAACAGTATACTGCAAACCCCCAATGTGCAATATGGAACTGGGACACAGCTATGAATAATCTCTCACATGTAGTGTTCGAGCGATAGTTGCTGGATTGGTGACATCTGACCGATATTCGATGATTGAATTACATCTTGATCTGAACCCGATACAGATAGTGGATCAGATCGGTCCCATCTCTAATATGAAGATGTCACTTTGGATTCACATTTATTTGTTTATTAAAATTAGATTAGATGTAGATTAAACAATTAATCGACTTATAGCGAAAATAATCGGCAATTGATAATGAAAATAATCATTAGACGCCGCCCTACTTACTTAAACAGTGTTTATTTTTTAGCACTGCACAGATAAAGATCAAAGCATCATAATAAATATGCCACACAATGACCAAAAGCAATAAGCTCAGCCACATCAAGGCCTACTATCACAATTCATCCCACTGCAAATGCTGCACATACATCAAAAACAGCAGCATTAGAGCAAATATTAGCAGCCAACAGAAGCAAAAACATAAAACACAAGCAGCTGGACTGCCAGCAGTGTAGGCGTCCATATTTCCAAGCACATAAACAGAAGCTGAACAGAGCCAAGACATAAACTGAGACACTTACCTTGCTGAAGTAAATCAGCCCCTAAACGTTTCCTTTGGGACGCGGTTCCAAACTGCATGAACAGAACCCTCCAAGTCTGGTCACAGGCCAGCAGCAGCAGAGAGTGCATCACAACAGCTGTAAAAGCCACATAATAAGACTGTTAACAGGCACGTTTCTTTATCAAAGGCTTCCTGAGCCGCATGCTAATGTAGGAAAAGTCTGATATAACTGCTAAGTGGAGCAGCCATTCCAGTATATGGATGTCTGGACTGGATCAATAAGAGTTTTTAATTTAATTTGTTTATGTTTTATTTAGTAAAAATACTAAAATAATAAAAACATACCAAAAACGAAGTGACAAAATTAATCAATAATAAATAATCTCAGAGGCAAATATTGTACTTTTTAAATCCACTTCAATTGTCTGACAGCTACAATTATTACTTTCCAGATTACCTTCTTTTTTTTTATACCCGGGGGGAAACATGTATCTCCACATTTAGAGATTCTGAATTTGGCTGTTTATGGTAAAATGAAAGATTAAGAATTTCTTTATGTGTTGAGAAAATTCTCTTACTTCTTAAGATAAACTATTTAAAACCCTCTTGGATTAGCTGGAAAAAATGCATTGTCACAACCCTGAAAACAGGTCTGTTTTTCTAAACTCATAAGAAGTTTAAGACTTTTTAATGATTTGTGGTTACAAACATATGATGATCTTATAGAATATGATGCATTGCTGTACATTAAACTACCAACAGTATATTAAGTGGTTAATCCTGAAACATTAACTTGCTGATAATACTTTTACTTAAGGAATGTAGTAGAGTGCAGGACTTTTACTTGTATTTTTACAATATGATATAGCTATTTCAGTTAAATATCTGAATATTCCCTTCACCACTGCACACCATAGACATTAATCATATCGTGCGCATGTGACGCAGTTCTGTAAACTGATTTTCTTGGTATTTTTTGGCTCCTGACAGCCATTTATTCTTCTAACAACAGTTATCTGGTCTCACACAGCCAACTTAGTGGAAACTTGAGATCGAACAGCTCGAGAAAAATGCTAAAATAGATTAATATTTTTAGCGGACTGCTAGTTAGAAGGCTAACGTACACCACGTAGATCTCTCGGGAAGCTAACGTGAAGTTAAAAACAGTCAAGCTAACGTTGCCGAAGTCAACGACATCGCGGTGCGCCGAACAAATGAGTCCACAAGAAATTACACACGGCCAACATAGTCACGGAAACATCTACTGTGACAATTAGGAGCTCATTTTTTACAAACAAATAAAATAAACCACATTTTTACCAATAAATGCGAACTTAAACGAAGCTTATTGACAGACAAACCTACCGAGGCGACGGGAGGTAGCAGACCGGTAACGAATTTTGGGGTTCACCACTCAGAACAGCAGGGGCCTGCAGAGGGCGCTCGTGCTCTGTACTGGACCCTATGGGAAACTAATTTATAGTATACACATAATAAACAAAATACTGCAAAAAGGTAAATAATACAGTGATTAAATATATCAGTTACTACTGCATTAATTTAACAGTTATACTGGCAAATGGAATAATCAACTCTGCAACCCATTATATAATAAAGACATGGGTATGTTTAATATAACAAATACATAATGAATGAAAGATATATATATATATTTTGCTTCTATTGCTTCTATTCCTCTTTGTTTTGTATTCAGGGTAAGTACCCATCAGCAGCCAGCAGCACTGACCTCTTAAGATCCAGTTTCCCTCCTTATATTTCTCCTTAAATAGGTTTGCAGTTCGATAAAACATTTCATTTCACTATCTGACAGTTTCACATATAATCTATATCAGCCTTTTCCAGCTCTTAAGGTGTAGCAAAGTTTACGCTGAGCATTCAAACCCAAGACGATAAAAAGATTCCATCAAATTGAATTATTTTTGTCATCACTTTAGGCACATTTTCCCAAACTCCACTAGAATTATAGAGTTATGGGGGGTTTTAACCATGCTTTGCTGCACAGCAAGTTTGCACTGACTGGCCCTCCAGTGAGTCAGTGGGTGATGACACCTTTAAGACCCTCTCATTAGGCTTCCTCTGTTTCTTTTATGAAGTTTGAATTGCTGGCAAACACACTTTAAAACCCTGAAAATGAATAAAAGTTTATTTTCACATTGTTTCCATAAGACAAATGTAAACGGCAATTGCTGAGCGGGGCTGAGAGCCAAACTCGATTCTTAATCCTTAAAAATCACACAGGCAACAAATCCAAACATAGGAGCCTTAACGTCTCCCATCACGCCATCAGTTTCTAATGTTTGAAATAAAACAGCTCACAGCGCTTGTTCAACAACTATTTAAACTCACACATATTAAAGGAGAGAGTTCACCAGCCCTAAAAACCACTCTGATTCAATTCACATAAGTCATCTACAGCAAAACCACAACTGCATTAATGTCATCGGCGATCCATGCAGCCATGAAACTCTCATGCCTCAGGCGCTTGTGTGCTTTCAGGTCGGCCCAGAGACAAACAGGGATATAATGGTGCAGCGATGAGGCATTTATGCATTCTGCACTCCTCTCAGGCTTACGACCTGCAGAATTGATGGGAGGGCTGGCTGATTGCGGTGCAGATGACAAATGATTCTATATATGCAGATAAAAAATCACCAGCCATTTGCAATGTCCAAAATATCCACACAGCCACACACATGCTGTTGTGGTGCTGGACTGCATACTGCTCGGGATATTAGGGCCATTTAAAAAGCTCTCTGGGACTTCTGGCCCCACACTGGAAAATAAAACTATTAACCTTGATTGCTTATCCCACATTAGCAGCCAGGTTAATGCTTCCATCAATGACACTATCTTGCTGTGAAAAGTGTTACGTTCCTCCATATTGTTAACATGCAGTACTTGACAGTAAGGTAGTCTAACTGGAGATGTAGCAGACTTGTCAAACAACGAAAGATGTGTAACTCTCAAAAGGCTACACTGAGTTTCTCTTTTGATTTTATTTTATTTATCAGATGAAATACAACTGGTTCTCTGTCAGGTACAATGACTTTATGTAAAGATGGATAATGTGACATCAAATCATCTCGATCTCCCCCTGGTGGCGGGCTGCAGTATAGGTCATAAAGCCCGCACCCTCCATGTTAGCAGATGGGACATGGTCCAAGCTAAAAGGTCAAAGTAAACATCAAATACATTTTTCCCAAACATGGTTTTTGTCAATTTAGGTAGGTTTTTGTCACGCTGATGTTTATTCAAGTGTTAATTTTTCTGATAAGCTGGTTTTAATTAGTTATCTGATGTTATAAAATGTTGGTGAAAACCTCATGATCAGCAGCTGGCCGAATACCGCCCAATCACTACTGTGCAGACTCCAAATGACGTTAACAGCGCAAGATGGCAGCACTCGTATCCGGGATATTTTGGCTTCGTTTTTATACAGCAGGAGGAAGTGGAGATGCGTCGGTCATCTTTATTTATGTCAATGGTCAGGTACAAACAGAAAGAGCTTATGGACAAAAAAGCTGTGCGTGTGTTTTTATCTTTATGTAGAGATTTGTCTGGACTCCCAGAGGTCCCTGAATGGGTCCCAGGGGATCCAACACAAAGGCAAAATGTGTGACTGTTTTTGTCATGGGTTTCATACACTCTCTGTAATAAAACACCTAAAAGCAAAATTCTTATTAGATGGGGTTTCTCCATGGGACAAAATCTCATTTGATCTGTAATTTGTGTCAGTGTTGGGGTCTTATATGTAAAAAGAACCACTGATTTTGGCCACAGCCTCGTAATTCACTTCACTGAAAAGACTCACAACAGTGTGATATTCTGTTAGTATTTCATATTTACAATAATTGTACACAAGGACCAGAAATATTTTAAATTTTTTGGACACATTATCGTGCATGAAATCTATTCCTAGAAGTATACTCAGAAACATCAACGTCCCCTGGTTTGATTCGGCCCACTGTTGCATTGTTGTCCTGAACCAAACCTCTCTATATCTGTCCTGCCACTTCAATTAAAGTAAAACACCAGAAAAGTAGATAATGAAATGAAACGACAAGTCACCTCAGGTGCACCTTAACATTACCTTTTACAATCAATAGGAGGCTGAACGAGATCACGCAACCTGGGACTTGTTTTATGAGATTTGATGCCAGGATGAACAATCCAGTAATGATTGTGTTCTTCTCATCGCTGGCATGGGAACACAAAGGAGGCACATTTTTAAGGGGAATTGGGATGAACACAGTACCTTTCAACTGAGGTGCTATAAAAAGGGAAACATAGTCTCATTTCTTCTGTTATTACTGCACATTTGTTAATAGTTGTGTCTGCAGCTTCTCTGCTGGTCCTACTGTAACTTCAACAATATGGACACTATCATGGCTAATTGGACGACTCGGTTTAATAGATATGATGTAATATATTTTGTGTTTAACTATCCGTTCTTTCAGAGGAAAAGCTGAAGGTAATTTGAAGGTCTTTCTGGCTCTAATGTTCCATCTCAGCATGGTGCACTTATTAACCGGAGTTTCTCTGTGATATCACTGAGCGCTGAGCACTTTTCACTAAAACCCAGTATCATATAGAAACGTGACTCCTAATTGGACAAAGATTAACGCTACAAGCACTTAATAAATGTGAGAACTGACTCTCAGCCGAACAAACTCATTTCTGGAACCCTAAACGTGAACCTCTATATGAACCCGTTCACCATGCTCACTGATCAGACCAATTTTCATTCATTTAACACCATAATTAACGATTAATTCTGTGATATGTGTGCTTTGTAACGTGACAAAATTCATTCCCTCTCTCCTTTTTGAGATGTATGGATTTCACATACAAAGGCGAGCCATGCAAGGCAATTCATTTCCCAATTTTACAACATAAATACTGGACAAGATTGTATCTAGCATCAGGAAAAAAAGTTTATGAATATGATTTCCCTCAGCATATTGAAAATGTTAAAATGAGATAAAGTGATGTGCAGAAAACTGGCAACAAGCAGCAGACTTTCACTTTGAGAGGTTTTTAAAAAGATGGCGTCTGATGTTCCATTTCACTGCTGCCACCCTGAAACCAGCTGAATTAATTTAATAAATAATAATAATTAAATAGAGAGAGAGAGAGAGAGAGAGAGAGAGAGAGAGAGAGAGAGAGAGAGAGAGAGAGAGAGAGAGAGAGAGAGAGAGAGTACACAACTGCTGCAAAGCATTTTGAACATTTTACAAGCATTTTGTCAGCGTTTTTCGGCCCTTGGTTGCATATTGTGGCGCCGATCGTTTTCCCCTCCGGTGGCCGTGGTTTTCAGATCGACACATTACGCCCCGTCTCAGTGAGAGACTCTACACATGATCAGCAGGATGAGCTCTGCTCGCTGCAAGATGGGCACAGAGAGTGTGAGGCAGCAAACCAAAACCAAACCGACACACAGCCAGTTTGTTGGGCTTGTTTTCCACTCCATTTCGATACGGCACATAAAACTGGACATGCCACTTATGCTGACTTGAATCTATGGCTTTGTGCAGCACACACTGGCAGGCGTCAGTCGGGGCGGGCGGGCGTGCAGGGGGTGGAGCCCCCCGTGGGCGCTGGACCGAGGGTGTCTGCCTGCTTCCAAGCAGCACCACAACAGCACAGCCACAGCTTGGCGTGACTATCCCCTGCTGTGAAGATGCACATGTTCACAAGACTGACCCGAGCCAGTGGAAGCCTTTTTTTTCCCAGTTGGGGAAAAAAAACAAGCCATATTTACGATATTTCTGCCAGACCCAGAAAAATGCCAGAAAATTGGCAACAATGTGGATGAGATCGACACAGCTATGCAGATTATTGTTACAACTCTTAAATCGACACATTTCTTTGATTGACATTTCAAATGCTAAGTTAACTGCTTGTAGCCACTGTTACCGGAGCTTATTGCTGATTGGAATTTACACCGACGGGACAGATAAGCAAAGGTGAAACGACAACTCTTTCCAAACGGAAAAACGACTAACACGAAGACAATACCATTCAATCTGCTAACTGCCAACCCTGGCTGTCTGACTGCAGACAGTCAGCCATGCTGCAGTCTTCCTGCCAAGGTTGTGGTCCGATTTTAAGGTGGTATTGTACAGTTCTGAGAAATCGAAAACACACAGAATAAGCTTATTGTCCATCACAGGTCACTTTCAGGTTATGGCACAGATCTAATAGGTTGTGCCTTGAAAGGTCACTGACAAACAAGGTCAAAGTTAAAACTGACTGAAGCTTTAAGAGCAAGCAGTGTGAAGTCTGTACTTTTTTTTTTTTTTTATCATGTCTAGAGTTAAAATAAAATAGTAAGACACACAAAAACACAGGTGGCAAAACATGCAAGAGTCAAAAACAAGAAAATAGAATCACTCCGGCTTTAAGTTTAAGTACAAATACCTCAGATTTCTACTTAAGTAAAGGACTGGAGTAAATGCACTTAGTTACTTTCCACCATTGCAGCCAAGACAACAGTGTAGCTGTGTCTCTCGGTGCGTTTTGGATACTTCAGGTGTGCTGTGTCTTATTCCATCTTGTGTACGTGGTTGAAATATGATCTCAGACATCCTTGGCATGCGGAAGGATTTGGGCAAAATTAAAATGCCTTTACTTTATATGTCAATTTGTATTGTAATACAACTAAGACTGAAGAAAAAAACCAGCTGCTTCAGTTCTACTTCCTATTTTTTACCCTTCACACTTTCTGCCAGACCCCTCTACTTAACCCACAGACAATGTGTTAGTGATGTGTTTAATCAAACCACCTGGATGGTTAGAGTTGGCCGAGAGCCAGACTTCACTCTCTCTCTCTCTCTCTCTCTCACACACACACACACAAACACACACACTGACCTGTCGAGGCCCTTCTCATTAGCTCAGTCATGATGTGTGGACCCGGGCCGGCCAGCTGAGCAGGTTTCTTCAGAGACCGAGGCCTGCTGTTTGTTTGATGAATCCTTGAACTCCCCTTCCACTGCAGGAATGACAGCTCTGCGGAGGGAATCACAAAGCCGCAGGGGGGGTGGACAAAATAACGTAAACGGCAGATGAAAAAGATTTTTGAACTTTTATCCAACTAAACCACAGATACAAAGGCAGCGACGCAGAGAAATCCAATGTGTCACCTGAGACGTCTGATAAGTAGCACCTTTATTATACGAGTTTTCAAAGCAAAGTGATGCAACTGAGATCCAAAGAGCTGCAGCTGTATCAGTCAAACATCATCCCACATGCAGGTAATGAGCCCTGAGTCAGATAATATCAAGACAAATAGTAATAAAACCTAGTGATAATTTTTAGAATCTTCAAACTGTTTTTGGACTTTATTCAAGGCAAAGAGGAAAAAGCAATCTGCAGCCTGATCTCATTAAAAAGGCTTGTTTGTACACATGTAGACACGTTCAACTACACCCAATGTAATATCAACAATTTATACAAAAAAACAAACAAACATTTTAGAGTATATCTATTTTACTACTGTAAAGAGCATTCAGTCCCTGCAGTCATTTTGGGCTGGACTGGCACTTTTACACCCACAAATAACTAAATCAACATGACACTGAGCTTCACATCTGAGTTGATATGAAAAATATAATTTCAGCAGCCCGGCCGTCAGAATAAAATGTTGGCATTGTACGTTTCTGCAAACCACAGGTATGTTAAATTTGTACATTTTATATGTATCATATCAACATTTCTACAATATGTAGGTCTATCACATTACGTTCAAATTACATATATGAGCAGACTTTCATGTCAGAAGGAGAAAGGGATGGTGGTGGTGGTGTGACACCTATAGGGCTACCTGCTGGCCCAAAAAGGAGCTTCAACATTTTTAAGACGAGACCACTTCAAGACAATATTTCAACAATTTTAGGGAGACGTCGGGACATTTTGCAGCCATGTTTGTGTCAATAAAAGCAAAATTTTTTAGCCAAAATGTGATCTTTTCCTAACTTTTACCAAGAGGTTTTTGTGCCGAAACGTCACCAGACCTTAACCACACACAACACAAAATAGAAAAATTAATTTCAACATACCTGTCTGATACGCATCTTAGAAATCCCATGTTCTATTGACCAGTAATTGTCATGACATAGAAATAGAAATTGACAAACATTATGTATTTGTGTCATTGGGATTGGTTATGTACAGACAAGTAAATCAGACGTTTTTCAGGACACTCAGACATGTGAGCAAGAAAAGCACAAGTGTGACCAATAGGACCATTTTATAATGGCTGCATTCCATTTAGGATACAAATTTCAGGTCCCTTGTGTTGTGCATGCTTTCTCACTGGCATGGCTTACTGCTGTATTTAAATGGAGCCATTAGAGCCATTAATGCCTCTCCTCCTATGATGAAAAAGGGGGGTGTCCTGCAGGGGACAGCCCTGTATTTGTGGGCAGATGCCTTTAGCATCTGGACCCAGGGTTAGTGAGCAACCATCAGCATGCGCTGGCGCAGAGAAAAGCGCTCGGGGCCGGCCAGAGTGCAGGGCCAGGAGCCCTCAGTGGAGCAGATTGTTGGCCACGATCGAAGCCTGATCTCCATCATCCATTATCCAAGGCCTGCAGTTAAGTCCGGGTCCCACAGTGGCCTTGCTCTGAACTGCACTCTCAGGAAAAGATGGCCTACCACATGTGAGGGCCTGGAGAGCAGGGGCATGAGATGATGCAAACAGAAAGAGTGTTGACAACTCACATATATATATACTGAGTTTAGATTATGTAATCATTTTGAAGAACAACGTTGTGGTTGAGTGCTGATTGACAGCCAGTCACTGTTGTTGAGCCGGTAAATTAGATTAAAGGTCCAGTGTGTAGGATAAGCTGCAGAAATGTGATATATTATTATTCTGTTTTCATGTATAATTAACTGAAACTAAGAATAGTTGTATTTTCGTTACCTGAGAATGAGCCTTTTATATCGACAGAGGGAGCAGGTCCTCTTCTACAGTCTGCCATGTTTGTACAGCAGCCCAGAATGGACAAACGGAAGTGGAGGACCCAGATGCAGACATAGAAGTTTATGCAGTTCAGTGATATTTATTAAATACGAACACATGAGGATTACAGATGGTGAGGCAGGCGAGGGTTTGTTTCTTTTGTTTTGAAAGAAATTGGTAATTTAGAATTTCCATATCAGGTCTGCAGCCTCCATCACATTTAAATTACGTCAAATCATTTTTTTTTACCATAGCTTTTAAAGCTTAATGAATCCTGTCCTTGTTTAGAATATATGATTCTTTGTTTTTAAATGTGTTGTTTCTGTACAGCATTAAAAAAACTAAATTAGTTCCTGATATTGTTATACCTTTTACCTTGGGAACAGACTTGTCATGGTCACGGTTCGTTTGACATGTGTACCCATGGAAATATGATAACACGAAACACCCTATGGCCTTACCTGTAAAATCTCACTCCCTCCAACCATTTTTTGCCATCTGGCCCAGGCATTCAAACCAATGACCTGCTTGCTCACTCACACTCCTCCACACTGCGACAGTTGGTGATGATACGTTTGCCTTCAGCTCGATCATGCAAATTAAATGACCTTTCAGACGTTTTTGATGTGACAGCTGAAAGGAGAGCGGAGGAAAGTTTCCAGGTGCACTCTTGTAAATGTTTTACATTTCAAGTACGACTCTCTGTGCGAGCTCCTTTGTCATAACTCCTGCCTCAGAAAATATCCGAGGGGAGTTGACTTACAGCAGTGACCCTGTGACATTGATGAGTATTTATCCTCCATTAAAGTGGCATGCCATTAATTAAGCCACAGTTTGATCAATTAAGACAAAAGGCAGCGACTCGAGACCGTTTGGAAGCACAATTGATTTTATAACTTCTTCCCTCCTCCTTTAAGCCATATACATGTCACGAATGTCATGGCACTTATCTGCTCTGCAGCACACAAACTTGCATTCCATTGATACGTCCGTGGAAGTGGTGTCCTACAAAAGCCTCGTATTTTCCTCGCTGTTACACCTGATACACGCTCAAAACGTGTATGATAGTAAGAAGGGCTCTGGTCCTAAAAACGTTCTTTTCTTTATGAGAATATATGTATTTTAAGAACAGGCATCTTAATAAACACACACACACACACACACCAGCTGTCCTCCCGAGCTTCGCGTTCGTCCCCAAAGCGGCTCCATAACTGAATTCTCAGGACATCCACACTTTGAATAAATTGCCTCACACTCCATAAATTCTCCCAGATGCTGAGAGTCACTTTGAGAATAGGGGTGAGGGGTGCGGGGGTTGTGGTGGGGTTGCGTGAGGGTGAAACTGTGGATGAGAATAAGAAGAAGATAGAGTTCAACAGATACAGAGCGCAGGAGGAAAAAGACAAAATATCTACAAAAGACAGTCATAAACTTTAACCCCCAAACTGCTCCACTGAGAACAATCAACCTTTTCAAAACAGGAAGTGTGCTATTTCTCTTATTTTAAATATGTAAAATATGTCAATTGCAATACAGTCATTAAGTCTGTGACAACAGGTCTCGACTGAACTGACTGGTTTTCTTTAAGGGTGACACCACGCTGATATATTTGAATATGTTGGACATATTGGGATATTAGAACTCTACATTAAAAGCCCAGTAACTCACATTAAAGGTAGATCACATTGAACCAGTGATAAATATGTAATTAATAAACTGAAATGTATTTTTTATGTCAGAATAAGGCTGACTGTTGTGTGTCTGTCATTGGAATAATAGATAACTAGACTGAGTCTTAAAATCTTTTTTTGATGTAGAGCCAGTAAGTAAGGTGATTGATCTTTTCTGCATTTGTTTTCATCAACCAATCACAGATCACATTTAAATGTGGTGCTGGTATTCTTTACTGGTGACGGTTTAGCAGCGATAGACAAAATGTAGCATGCTGTGCTTGTTAGGCTGCTGTTGCAGGTTTTCATGTCTCATTACCAACTTGTTTCACTTCAGAAGACATATTTTCTATTTCTCAAGGAAAAAAAAAATCAATATGCTTCCCTAAGAGTTACTATTCATGCACCGACTTCCCAGCATGTTTGTATGCACGCTGGGAACCCTGCGAGTAATCAAGGTAAAATCAATAAAAGCTTAATGTTCCCCGAAGAAACTCTATTGTCAACATGTTTTTTCCATTTCACCCATCCTCCCCGTTTTTTTGTTTTTTTATTTGTAAAGGAATGGCTTTACAAAATCTGAATCTATCAATCAATGAACTGATATGAGACACTTCCTCTATCTATAAAATAATGAGGAGGGCAGTTTTGACTCTCTCCAAATGGATCTGTGGTTTGCTGAAGTGCTCTTCTATCCATCTTTAAATTAGACTTGAGATCAGCATGTTCAAATTCTGGACACTTCTAAGCATTGTAGCCAGTAACCATGACATGATGGGGCCAGTGAGGACGTTATTCAGTGGCCATTAGGGCTCCTCTTGAATGTTTGGGGAAAACAGGCAGGGTGGATATGTCTAAACAGGAAAGGAGTTCTCTCCTCATGTATTTTAACTGAACCGATAATGAAGAGTCCTAATGAGGGGTATTTCATGGAAATGTAGTCTACCACTAAACAACAACACCAGTTGAAAAATAAATTCAGTCATAACATAATTTTGCTGACAGACAAAAAGTATGTTTGGGATGGATGTTCGTGAGTGTTTTAATTGAAGACACTTGTCGTTTATTCTTAGCTAAAGTTGAATAATAGATTAATCCATTACAGACTAAACTAAGCCCGGAAATCATGCAATTATACCATCCACTGAACCATCAAAGCCAAGCCAACTTTCCAAGGGGAAAGTCCTGTGTGTGACCACTCCAACTACCTCCCCACTCGGACTTTGTCGCTCTCTAACTACTACCCCACAGGGGGACCTCCAGAAATGGCGCTAGAGGGTAAAACTCAGAGGCGTGTGGCCGCTGACCAAGCTGCTGTATCTGACGAGCTTTAAAGGAAGGCCAGAGTACCAGATATACAGTATATAGTATGCCTACAGCTGTCACAGCGAAGCTTTGACCAGTGCATGGTCAATATTGTTAAAACCCGAACATCAGCTAATCAGCGTTACCCACCTCTGATGTCATTGACCTTCAAAGTCCCATATCAGCCATGTGCTTCCTCTCATCATGTACTTAATCCTCTAGCGTTGCATGTCTTTGGTTATGGCTGGTGCAAGGGCAATGGGAGTGCTTTAATCGGCTCCTCCCTTCCTCCTCCATTTCATTTCCCATGTCTATGAGAGAGAGACATGAAAGGAGGACAGGCCCCATCATTTTGGAGAGCTATTCCCTTTGTGGTAATGAGATAGAGACAGCTCCAAGGTTAAATAAAAAAATATATCTTTTTTGTTCATTCCTATTTTTGAAGAGTTTATTTGTAAGGAAATTGTTGAGACTGTGTTTGTATGCGTGCTGGGAACCCTGTATATGTAATCAAGGTAAAATCAATAAAAGCTTAATGTTTTCCAGAAGAAACTTTAAAGTCAACATGCCTGTCCATTTAACCCCCTGCCCCCCTTTTTTTAAATACAGAACATCAATCAAGGAACTTCCTGGAAAATGATGAGGAGGATAGTTTTAACATAAAAGGTTGTGTTACGGAAATATTGCAGGTTTGACCAGCATGATTAATCTTAGCTCGGAAGTGAATGAGAACCACCTGCCCCTTTAACCACTGAGTTGACTCTCAAGTGGTGTTCCCAGTTTGGTTTTCTAAAAACATGTATTAATCCAAGATACGTCTAGACTTTAAAGGACAAATCCATTGTCATATCTGCATAAAGGCACCCACCAAAGGCATCCCAAGTGTCTTATTCATCCGTCCAAATGTCCAGGTACCCTTCAAACAGTCTACTCTACTATCTAGTCAGTCCAGTGGCCCTTGTGCCCTTCTATCCAACTCCCTCCAGTCAATCCACATGCCCATGTGTTCAGTCAAAATACATTTCTACTCGATCCAAATCACTTGTGGTTGGTCAAAGTTCCATTTGGGTCAATCCAAGTGCCTGTTTTCTAGATGGTCCGAATCCCCCTGATGTCAATCCAACATCCAATCCATCCAATCCCTCCTACTAGATCCAAATGGCCTGTGATCAGTCAGGCCGGTCTCATTCCAAAGTACCCTATGAGTTGGTTTTAATGACCTTCTAGTGCCTCTCTAATCAGTGAAGAGGCCCCTGTGATAAGCCAAAGTGCCTCTCTGGTCAATCCAAGTGCCCGACCTTCAGTAAGTCCAAATGCCCCTCTGGTCCACTTTACTGCCCTCCGAGTTGTTTCAGAATCCTTTGCGGACGGCCCATGCACCTTTCTAATCAGTTGAAATGCCCCTCTAGTCAGCTCAAGTGCCCATGAGGTCGTTTTGGTAGTGGCAGTGCTCCTATAGAGTCTGTCAAAGTGAGGCGAGGCAGACCTCCGGTGTCACCATGTGGAACTGTTTACAGAGTTTGAGACGGGGTGTTTATTGCAAAAGAGCGCTCATGCTCGGCAAAGAAAATCAACAACAGCCGCTCCAATGGGTATCAATCAGCTGTTGTATATCAACATCATAAACTACTTGAAACATCTCCAAATCGCCTTCAAGGCCAGATAATGTAGTTACAGTAGCAGGGTCATAAAGCATATCCTCAGCTCCCTCTCCCTCCAGACAACACCATCTATCAGTTTGGCTTGATGCATGAATTGTTTTCTGCTCCGTAGTTAATGAGCCCGCAGTCGGGCAACAAGGAATCGACTCATCCTTATCCTCTCCCATGGATTTCACCATCACAGACATTACAGATGGTTGATTTCCTGATCATTTTTGTCATTGATTTTTCTCACAAGGCCAAATGTGGCACAGCAACAACGCAGGAGAAATGACCACATAAATGTGCTGTGATACATGCAGCATGCAGGAGGTTCTATTCTGCAAAACAGCACAAGATGAGCAAACGGGGGAAGTGAGGGTCATCCTAACAGTTCAGGGTGGAGACATTTTTACTGTAGGTTAAATGCTTAGTTTTTATTGCTTCTTTAGTTGGTTTGGGTGTTGTTTCATTTTTGCGGTACTCTTTTGGGCCTTTTTGAACAAACAGTCATATAAGAATTTAACTAAGGAATCAAGTCTTGAACACAAAGTCCTATTCTTGACCACATTTTGGGAAAATGATGACGTAACGAAGAAGAGTCACAGTTCCGGGGCCTCATTTATAAAAATGTTCTTAGATTTATACTTGAATTCTTAAGATCATTTCCGCCGGTGTGCTTATGTTCGATTCATAAAGGATGGCGAGCATAAAAGAACTTGCTTAAGCAGGTTCTATGAATCCCATTTGTAACTTGCGCACCTGTGATCTTTAAATCTCTAACTTAAATTGATGACACCTGCCTTGTGATTTCTCTTTATATGGTAAATGGACTTGCATTTATATACTGTAGCACCTTCCAAGTCTACCGACTCCTCAAAGCCCTGGACCAAAAGAGAAAATCAAACTTTTGGAAGATGAGATCACGGTGACGGTACAGGAGATCCAAGCCGGGCAACGCGTATTATTCTGTAGGCTGATAAACAAAGCCAAACATGCAGCTTGGGAATGTGTGGCCGCTGCAGTGAACGAGGTGGGGCAGGAAGACACAACTGTGGCTGATAATAAAAAGAGATAGTATGACAATTAAATCGATAATTCCTATCACACTGCATATGCATTGCAAACTGTAATACCAATATATGACCAGCAGGAGGAGAATCACTTACGTCAAGTCCACACTTTGCTTAGAGATAAGACCATTTCCACCTCAAAGTAAGGTTTTAAAGAACTTCTTATACGTAGTTTTCTGCTCGAGTGCTGTTTAAGATCAAAATTGATCATAAGTCCGTTTTATAAATGAGGCCCTTGTTGGGTTGCTGTGTGACATTTAAATCGATGGTGGAACAATCAGATAAGGGTTTTTCTTCCTGGTTGCATTTATACAGTTTATATATACACTGGATTTCTACATTTAGTGCACCATATTGAAACAAGAGTAGAATTTAAATAAGAATATTTAAAGAAAGTTTAAACAACAACATTGGAAGAACTTTGAACAAAACAGCAGATCTACTCCTACAAGGACAAACATTAATCTCCTCTCACACAGGGAAAAGACTACAAGGCAACGAGAGCATTTATTATTCTGTATCATTACAAGTGCTTTAGATTAATATGTACAACAAAAAGGAGCATGCACACAGAAAAATATTAGACATAAAGGAACAACAGCAAAAAGAAAAGGATACAGGAGAGACCCCCCACACAGCAAAGTAGAGATGAAGATGGCAACAGGGATGGAGAGGTAAGGAGTTGTGGGTTTACAGCCACTCTTCTCTGAAGTGGAAATTTCCCCAGAGGAAATCAGGGAGAAAGTAGAAACCATTTATGTGTTCAGCCCTACCTATTGCAAAGAAATTATCCCGTACAAACCCCCACATCTGTGGCAGCCGAGCCACCTCGACCTTCACCACGCTCTACCTGCTGTAAAGCCTCTCAATTTGCAGCCCATTTTGTGCCGGATATAAAAGTGGAGCAGGTTCGAGCGTCAGAGAATAACGTGCTCTGACATGTCCATGAATTCCAAATGAAAAACAAACGGACACAATCCAAAGACCAGCATCCGGGTGACTTGACTGGTGAACTTTAGAAGTAACAGGACATTTCTGGGTATGATGTTCAAACGGGAACATAAGTCTGACTCTCCAACCAGCACAGCTTTCACATAAAGTCAACCAATGCTGGCACAATGTCATCGTACCAGCAGCTCACTAACAAGAAAGTTTTTCCATTGACAGTTGATTCATCGCAATTCTAAAACTGTCCTGTCCCCGACATTTCAAAGTAAGAATATCTGACAGGAAACAGAAAATATGATGCATGCTACGAGTGAATATTACATTAAGGCCGAACATCGTAAGTAACCCCGTGTCTAGCCGGCAGCTGTCACACTCATGTGATGACAGTGTTCATGTGACACTGAAGCGTCTGTCTGGTTCTGTCTCTGTTTGCAGATTTTAAAACATCTGCAACAAACCTTCTGTGCAGTTTTCCCTTGACGTGTGTGATCTATTTTTCCATCAGCAGTGATGCAAAGTGAAAGATGCGTCAGAGCTTCATACTCTGCTCTGCCAGGTTGCAAAATTTAGATGTAGATATTTATTCTGTGCCTTTTTATTGGCCCAACCTTGCGTTTACGTGCATATTGTCCAAAAAAATACACTAAATAAACGCTTCAGATCACGTTTACGCCTGTGAGACGCTGCTGCACGGAGCCGGTGCACAGCTGCAGAGATTAAAACAAATCTGAGACGTAAGAGTGAAGAGCTTTTCTGCTAGCTTGCGGTTGAGAAACTGAGTATGTTGTTTCTGTAAACTGGTGACGGGCTCCCTCAATATGTTTAGGCTCATAAGTGACTGGTGAGCAGAGCATTAAAACTGTGGTGCCTAGATTTAGACTTTGTTCGTTGTTTTAAAATCCTATACGGTTTTGAAATTAGGTTGCATCACACACATACAGAGAAACTTCACAGATCTTCTTCCCTCTAACTTCAAATATTCACAAACCACAAGATCAAGATCATCTCTCACGTCGGTGTGGAACAGATGTAAAGAAAATGGGGTGGAGCAGGCAGCGTCGCTGTGTTCCTCTCACAGCGGCCAACAGACGATTAAGGCAAGCAGAGTTCAAACAACAAGAAGATGGAGGTCTGAACAACACAGAGTCAGAGACGAAGAGCAAAGAGTGTTGATATCAGGAAACAGGACGAATAGCATTTAATCTCCATCTTGTGGGGCTGACACTTTAATAGATCTCACAGGAAACAGCCGCATGAGGGTGTGTGTGTGTGTGTGTGTGTGTGTGTGTGTGTGCTTGTCCCCTGTGTGAGCTGGGTGTGTTCTGACACTTTGCCCTTTGCTGTACCTTCAGTCCCACAGGTCTCTCATTCTACACATATTGGCTCTCTCTCTCTGCGCGCCCTCTGACTTCTTTCCACTAAATCGTTTTTTATCTATTTATTATTTTCTATTTATGTTTTGCAGTTATGTGGAGACATTTCAAAGTCACCAGTGACAGGGTCGAAAGTTTGTTTTTACGTCACGTCACAGCCCCTGAGAACACTGAGTTACTGTAGACACTGAAGTCTCCACTTTTTAAAGATACAAGTAAAAATACAATTTTAAATACTTAGAGGCTAACTAACTAAGCTAACTAAGCTAGCTAACGTTAACACTTAGCCGAGGAAGACAGCATTAATGTTTACATTCCGCCCTGTCACGACCACGAGTCTCTCGTCCATGAGTAGATGTGTCGATCCTTAAAAGATGAACTGATATTTTTTATTTGTTTTGATGTTGCATTTTTTAATGCATAATTTAGAGCAGACATAAACAACTTTCCTCCTCCTAGTGTTTCCAAGTGGTATTATTGTGTAGCATGGCTACTGCTAGCAGCCTGGCTACTGTCCAAAGCTAAAGCAGCCGTCAGGATTCCAGTGTGATGTAGAAACTCTGGTCTCAGTGCTGTGATAAAGGCAGAGGAAACACCCGGTTGTATTAATAAGTA